>JAQZBX010014085.1:15537-39122 GCA_029593785.1 Cabassous unicinctus
AAACTATGTACAAAGAACTAAAGAAATCATGAGAATAATGTTTTAATAAATGGAAAGGAAAATAAAGAAAGAGAGTAATTATAAAAAGGAACCAGATAGGAATTATGGAGTTAAAGAATACAATAACTGAAATGAAAAATTCACTAGTGGGTTCAAAGGCAGATTTGAGCAGGCAGAAAAAAAGAATTAGTGAGCCTGAAGATAGGTTAAATGAGATTATGCTGACTTAAGAGAAGAAAGAATAAAAAATCAAGGTAATTGAACATAGCCTAAATGACCTGTCAGACACCATCAAGCTTACATACTAACATATGAATAATGAGTTTCCCCAAAGGATAGGCGAGAGGGAAAGGGGAAGAAAGAATATATGAGGAAACGGTAGTTGAAAACTTCCCATATTTGATTCAGGACTCAAATCTACACCTTCAAGAGTCTCAATAAACCCCAAACAGAATAAATTCAAAGAGATACACACCAAGGCATTATAATCAAACTGACAAAAAGAGGGTTTCTCAAAGACAAACAGAATACCAAAAGCAGCAAGATAAAAGCAATTCCTACAAGGGATCTTCAATAAGCTGGTGTCTCATAAAAAATGATGGATGGAGGAGCAGATGTGGCTCAAGCAGTTAAGCACCCGTGTCCCACATGGGAAGTACAGGTTCGGTTGGGTTCCCAGTGTCTCCTGAAAAATGCAAAGCAAAACAAACCAAAACAAAAACAACAAGCAAAACAAACAAACAACAACAACAAAAAAGACAACTCAAGGAAGCTGATGTGATGCAGGCTTCCCACATACAAGGTCCCAGGTTCAGTCCCCAGCCCCGGGTACCTAAAAACAAAAGAAAACAAAACAAAACAAAAACAAAAACAAAAAAAAACTTGGATGCCTGATGGTAGTAAGGCGGCATATTCAATGTGTCAATATGCTGAAAGAACAAAACTGTCATTCCTGAATTCCGTGTCTAAGACATTCCCAGATAAAAACTGAGAGTCTATCTCTAGTAGACCTGCCTTCCAAGACATGTTAAAGGGAAGTCTCCAAGCAGGTATAAAAAGACACTACAGAGTAACTCGAAGCTATTCAAAATTAAAGAACACCAGAGAAGATAACTACACAAGTAAATGCAAAAATCAGTGTTAATGTATTTTTATTTGTAGTTTCTCTTTTTCCTTAAATAATTTAAAAGGCAATAACATAAAACAATAATTACAAATTTATGTTTTGGAGACCACAATGAAAAAAGATACAATTTTTGAGAATAAAAACATAAAGGGGAGAATGGCAAAGCACCTATACAAAGTTTAAGTTTTTATATTCCAGTGAAAGTAAGTAGGTATTAATGCAATAATCAAGATGTTAATTCAATTCCCAGGGCAACCACTAAAAAAATAACTAAAAATACATAGCAAAAGAAATGAGAAGTGAATCAAAATGGCATACTGGAAGATATCTATGTAACACAGAGATATAAAGGAGATATAAAGGAAGAACTGAGAAAAATATGGATATGAAAAAAAACAAATAATAAAATGACATAAATCCTTCCTTATAAGTAAAGATATGAAATTGAAATATATTAAACTCACCAATTAAAAGGCAGAAATTGGCAGAAGGATGAAAACATTATCCAAACGTATGCTGTCCACAAGAGACTTACTCTTGATCCTGAAACACAAATTTGCTGAAAGTGAAAGAATGAATAAAGATATTCCATGCAAATGATAACAAAAATAGATGGAATACCCGTGTTATTATTATGCAAAATGGACTTTAGAACAAAAATTACTATAAGAGAAAATAATTCAACATTGTATAATGACAAATACAATAAAAGTATCAATTCATCAAGATTTTATATAATATTTGAAAACACATATGCACCTAAAAAGAGACTCCCAAAATATGTAAGGCAAAACCTGACAGAATTGAAGAGAAATTCAATGAAATAAACCATTATTAGCAGGATTGATGAAAAAATAAGACTCAAATTTCTAAAGTTAGAAATGAAAGTGTGGAAATCATGGCCAATCTTTCAGAAATTAAAAGGTTTATAAGAGAATACTACATACAATTGTTTGCCAACAAATTAGATAACCTAGATGAAATAGATGAATTCATAGAAACAAACTACCAAAACTGAATTAGGAAGAAATAGAAAATATGAATAGACCCATAACAATAAAAAGAGTGAATCAGTAATCAAAAGAACTTCCAACATATAAAAACCCTTTCAACTGCTCCAAAAAAAGTAGGAGGAACTTGTGGCACCCTTGCTTGCCTCTCCCCCACTTCCTCCAAGACATGGTGTGGCACTGGACTAAGCTCTTATTGTGGTCACTGGGGCCTTTGAGGAAGGAGCAAAGCAATCCCTGTGCACATACACATATATTGAGTGGCATCCTGAAGGACTAAATCAGGGCATTCTTTTCTGGCTCACTATCCAAGAACTTGTCCTAAACACAGAAGCAGCTTGCAGACCACTAAAGCAGTATAAGAAACAATCATTTTAAAGCAGCCCAGGCAAAAGATTACCAGTTTTAGTTTCTTTGGTTCCAAATGCAAATACTATGCAATGGGTCATGTTAAACAATGGGAATTTATTAGCTCACAGTAACAGCAGAATATACATTTTTCTCTATTTCACATGGAACATTCTGTAGAATATACCATATGTTAAGCCATCTAACAAGTCTCAATAAATTTTAAAAGATCAAGATCATACAAAGTATCTTCTAAAAACAATTGAGTGAAATTAGAAATTAATAACAAAAGGACATCTGGAAAATTCATGAATGTGAGGAAATTAAATGACACACTTTAATCATCAATGGGTAAAAGAATAAATCACAAGGGAAATTAGAAAACATCTAGAGATTAATAATACCAAAACATAACATACCCAAACTCATGTAATACAGAGAAACATCATTGGGAAACTTATAGCTATAAATCCCTAAAATAAAAAAGAAGATCTCAAATCAATAGCCTAACTTTCTAACTTAAGGAATTAGAAAAAGAAGAGCAAACTAGACTTAAAAAGAAAAAAGAAGGAAACACTAAAGATAAGAGTAGAGATAAAAGAAATAGAGAATAGAAAAATAATAGACTTGAAAATTTTTTGAAAGTTTTTTTAAAGAATTCAATTTTATTGATACGTATTAATAAAACATACAATTCATCCAAAGTGTGCAATCAATGGTATTTGGTATACACACACAATTGTGTGGACATCATTCCAATCATTATTAGAGCATTTTCATTATTTCAATTATAATAGAAAACAAAAAACAGACAAACAGACAAACAAGAAAATTCCTCACCTCTCAATCTCTCTCATGCCCAAACACATTATATTTAAACTGTTGAATGTCAAAGAGAAAGACAGAATTATGAAAGCTGCAATGTGTCATATACCAAAGAGCCTCAATAAGATTGTGCCAATTTCTCATCATAAACCTTGTGGGTGAGAAATCAGTGTGCTGAAATATTTAAAGTGCTGAAAAAAGTAATTGCCAAATAAGAATACTGCATCTAATAAGACTGTCTTTCAAAAATGGAGGAGAGATTAAGACATTCCCAGATAAACAAAAGCTGAGGGAGCACGTCATCACAATGAATGGATAAACAAAATGCAGTATATATACCATTTAATATTATTCAGCCACAAAAAGCAGGGAAGACCTGATACATGCGACTACGTGGAAGAACTTTGAAGACATCATGTTGAGTGAAAAAAGCCAGACACAGAAGGACAAATATTGTATGATCTCACCTACATGAAATAATTAGAATATGCAAAGACACAGAGTCAGAAACTAGTTTACAGGTTACCAGGAGACAGAGGAGGGATGGAGAATAGTGACATAGTGCTCAATTGGTACAGAGCATTTATTTGGGGTGATGAAGGAGTTTTGGTAAAGGATGGTGGTGATGGTAGCACAACATTGTGAATGTAACTAACACTGAATTATACATTTGAAAGTGGTTGCAATGAGAAATTTTAAGTAGTATATATATTACCAGAATAAAAAGTTTAAAAAATAGAACTGTACAGCACAAAGTTTGAGTCCTAATAAACTATGGAGCATAGTTAATTGTCTAATTATAGTAATACTGTTTCAGCAATCATTACAAATTACTACACTAATGCAGTACGTTAAAAGAGAAAACAGTGAGGATGAATAGAGGTATATGGGAATTCCGTGCTTTCTGCATCATTTTTCTGTAAACCTACAATGGCTCTAATTTTTTTTTTAAATGAAAAGAAAAAAGGAATGAAGTAATTAAGAATAAATTTTACAAAGCAGGTCCAAAATGTGTATACCAAAAACAATAAAACATTGTTGAAAGAAATTAAAGAACATCTAAATAAATGGAAAGCCACATTATGCTCATTGAGTGGGAGAGAATATAGTTAAAATGGCAATATTCCCTAATATGATCTGCAGATTCAAAGCAATTGTTATGAAAATTCCACTGCCTTTTTTTGCAGAAATGGACAAGATGATCCTAAAATTCATAATAGAATTATAAACAACTCATATAGAAAATGAAAACAAAGTTGGAGGACTCACATTTCCTGATATCAAAACTTACTACAAAGCCACAACAATAAAAAAAAAAAACACTGGTATTTGCATAAAGCTAGACATATAGTACAGATGAATAGAATTAACAGTCCAGAAATAAATTCATATATCTATGGCCCATTGATTTTTTTTAAAATGCATGTTTCTATTGAAGTTAAAAAATGTTTTTTTGTAATCAGACATAAAGAAAAAAGTAGACAAGGATGTTATAATCTGACTATATAACATTCTTTCATTCTTGGTGCTTCACTAAAATATAACACTGGATTGTTCTGTATGCTAATTTTAAGGTTGCCCAGTTAAATATTATTTAGTACGCTTTGAACAGGCTAGCCTCTTAACTATTTAGAGTTTCTTCTCAGAAACATTCATATAAAATAGAGGAAATTTCATAGTATATTTGGGAAACATTCATATTTTATACAGGACATACAAATTTGAGGCAGGACAATACAATAACACACAATTATAGCCGTAAAGATATTCTAGCTGCATTGTGATGGTTATGTTGTTCAGTCAGTTGTCCATTATATATTACTGGTTTTTAATAGTGTCATTTACAGAGGGGCCAAAAGCAGTCATCTAAAGGTAAAGGTGCTCATGTTTAATGTGCAGTTTCATAGCCCTGTGAACACACAACAATTATATACACTGTAAACACCACAGGGCATGAAATCCATTTCTGACCACTAACATCATTCTCCCAGGATCAAGCAAATAAGGTCTAAGGTAAGGTGCAGTACTTTTCCTTTTTAAGCATACTTTCCATCTACGAAGGCTGCTATTATTGTCATTGGACACTCTTCGGCTTATTTCAAATATTGTGCCAGTGCCAGATACATTTCTGGCACCCTCTTAGGGAGTGCCTGCAGGGTCTGCAATGTACTCTTCTGATCGTCCTCAATGGGACACAGGTCTTCATCCTTTGAGAATAGATTTGATTTTTTAAGAAAACAGGCTCTTATTCACAGTCAAGTAAATGAAACAGGGATACCAACCTGGATCAAATGTGAGGTGCCACTATGGAACATTAAGACAAATTTTCTTGTACAGCTCGAGCGATGGCAGTCCTAGTGGAATGACTGTCACTCTGAGACATGACACTCACTTGAATGGTATGTCTGGGTAGTATGTTTGGAGTTTTAAAAATCAGTTTTATAATTGCCTCTCACATGGTCTCCAGAAAGTCATGAGATACGTGCTTCTTCCAACTGGATGCCTCATGCCCCAGTAATGTACTCTCCACAGAAGACGGGGGCAGGATAAATGGCTTGGCTGAAGCACTCTTTCCTCAGAAGCACTGTCATCCTCAGCAGCATCTTCAAGCTGGCTGTATTTTGAGGACCTTTTGTTGTGTTTTCACTCAACTGGGAACAGTCCAACTGGAAATGACCAGGTGGCAAAAACAAACAGATAAACAAACAAACAAAAAACCCAAACAAAAAAACATCCCTGGAAATGGTCTTCACAGGGGTTTAAATGGTTGCTATTTTTCGACCTTGGTCACAATGATGCTAATGCACAAAGATTCTTTTCTTCTTTGACCAGGATTTTGGCTACTAAATGGCACAGTCTCTGTTCTTATAACCATCAGCATTTTTGGGCAATTCAGTTTCTCGGGGACGGGTGCATAGAGGAAAAGTTAGCCCAACAAGTTTTCTGTCATTTCCACATACCTATTACTGTTTTTCATGCAATTTGTTGACCTGGCTCTAATTCTGCATTGTCCATATGGAAATTCATACCTGCTGGCAATGAGGAGCACTGCCCCAGGCCAGGTTCCCCTTAGGAGAACAATGTGCAGCTCATGAAGGGCTACAACCTACAGATACAGAACACACAGGGTTGGTTTTGAGTGTCAGGTTCCTTCAAGGCACCTTTTTTTTTGTTTTTCCTTCACTGGCCTGAGTGCTGTTTATAAGAAACACTGGGCCCACAGTCCCACGGAAGCTGTTATACCTCAAGAGGCTCCCAGGCTCGCGCTGGCTCTGCTGCTTCAAGTACTCTGACTTCAGCCTGGCTACCATAACAGCCTGGCTCACTATGTGGTTCACCACCCTCAGGATTTCCCCTTTCCATAGGTTCCTCACAGGCTCCTGGGGCAGAGAAAGGCTTGAGGCTGGGGTTACAAGCCTGTATTGTCCACAAAACCTCACAACAGCAGGTGAATTTGTGCAGCCTTTTGCACAACTGGCTAGCAGAGCACTGGCTCCTTGCTAAAGGAAGACCACCATCTGTCTGACTGACAGAGGCCTCCCTGCATAGACTGCATCCCCATTGTCACTCACGTAATGCACAGAACAATGTTCAATGCTCCATGCAAAAGGTTCAAAAGGTTCAAAGCTGGTAGCACCCTCATCCTTTCTAGCTGTAGGTTGGCTTTTTAAAGATCTCCTGATTTTTTCCTTCTTTTAGTATCTGTGATGATTAGGCTAATGTGTCTACTTGCCCAGGTAATGGTGTCCAGTTGTTTGGTCAAGCAAGCATTGAGATAATTGTAATACAAGGACATTTCATGGCCTTTAATCATTAGTGAGTTGACTACACATATGGCTGATTATATGTACAATCAATTGAGGAGCTTGCCATCAGTAATGAGTAATGTCACTTTATCAACTTTCTTGCCAGTATACTAATATTTTGACAAAAAAATTTGAAGATTGGTAAGAAGGGATACTAGACTGGAACAGTCATATTGAGAGAAGCTAAATTTCCACTTACTTTATGTAATCTCAGAGAATAAAATGGAACTATAGATATCATTTCGTGGTATATTACAAATCCATCATATATATTATAAAAAAAGAACTAATCTGTACTATGTCAGGAACAAATGTGCCTAACTTGAAATTCAGGAATGTTACCAGAAATGTAGTTGTTTTTATTTTGAACTTTGTTTACTGACTTTAAAAAAGAGGGAGGGAGAAAGGCAGTATTCTCTAGAATATAGTGTAAACACTCAGATTGTTTGAGACTACCTGGACTCAAATCCCATTTCCACCAACTGCTAATTGTGTCATCTTGGGCAAGTTACTTACGTTTCTGTGACTTAGCTGCATCATTTGTAAAATGGAGATTATGATAAAGTCTAACTCTTAGGGCTGAGGTGAGAATTAAATGAGTAATACAAAGCACAGAGATCAGAATCTGGTACATGATAAGCAACATATAAATGTTTGCAATTATTATTTCAACATGTTTTATATTCAAAATCTCAAAATTGATATGGAATCCCCTGGATTTCAATCTTGTTGATTTAAGAAAAGAAACAAAATTAAAGTATATGTATATAATATATATTATATATATTTTAAAGCTATATATAAAATGGCTGTATTTTCATATATAGTATTCTAACAGAATAAGTCATTCATTGATACATGAATCAGTGTATATGGTCTATAAAAATTATAACACAATAAGGTATGATAATTCATCTTCTTATTTTTTGGTGTGTGTATCTGTATTTTCTTACCAACATGACAGGAATGAGATAGTGCTAAAACTGAAAATAAAATTGTTACATGTTATTTAGATCTATAGGTGATCCATCAAGAATGCTGTTTAGAGGAGAAAATTATTTTTTGCTATTCACAGACTCTGTGTTTATTCTGAATTTGGCAAGCTGAATAGTCCAGCTGAGAAAAAATGATAGTCAGTGGATAGTATTGCAACTTCCCTATGCAAAGTAACTTGTACACATGGTGATGCTAATGAAATAGAACCTAACAGGTATGAATCTAAGCTATGACCCCAGGCCTTATGTGAGAAAATAAAAGTGGCAAGTAGCAACACCCTTGCATTTTTATAACAATTTTGTATAGACCCACTTTCCCTGACTGCAATTGCTACATAAATATGCACTGTAATGGCTGAAATGAGCCCACATCTGGAGGCCACTTTCCCCGCCATCATTCTTGTGTCTTCCTGCCAAGCACTAAAAAACACATCTTGCTTTAAGGCCCAGACGTTATACCACTAAAAAACTCTACGAAGAATCTCTGTCACACACTCTTTACTCCCCCAAGAATTTCAGTAGCAAAGTATATCTCAGATATCTTAGAAAATATATGTCAAACTATTTAAGATTTCATTTTTAATGAGAAAGATTTGATGAGAAAGTTGATGGCTTTAAAAGGAGAAGTGATGATTTCAGTAGTGGGAAGGTAGAACTTCCACCCCTTCTTCAGCCAGTCAGCTTCTCTTATGGAATTCTTTGAAAACCTTCACCAGAATTCCCATTTGTGGGTGAATTATACTTGTCCATTCCCACAGTCAAGTGAGACAACTCATAAAAATCTCATAATATTTACAGATATCGCCTGTCAGCTCTGTTTTCCTAGAAACTGTGCATATGTTTAGGACCAACTATGTTCCCAGTCTTCCATTTCATCCAATTTACAAAAATTTCCTTTTATTTATTTTTGTACTACAGAAGCCTCAAAACTCCACCCCTCTCTCCTCTGCTCTCTCCACCACCAACAGTTCCCTGCTCTGTGTCTCTTCTTCTGGTCTGGGTTTTTCTTTACATAGAAGGACAGGGACTAATCTGATTACTTAATTTTGCTAATATTGTATAAGTGCTTTTGCAGTCTCCTCTCAGGAAATTTAGAATTTACAGAGGCATATAAACTACCCATTTCTTAACTCAAATGAGTATTCACCTTTAGCAGAAATGTGGGCACCATGGCAGCAAGCCTTAAATTAGGCCCACAGAGGCAGCATTACGCAGCCCTTAGGTGGAAGGTGCTATGTTCTATAAATTTGATGAATGAACTAAACTTAATTCTAAAAACTTTACTATATTATTGAAAATGAGACCATGACTCTCGGCACATTTTCATTTTAGGTTATTAGTGCTATTTGAGTATTTCCAACAATAATCTATTTGTAATATTAGGGAATCAACTAGAGAAAAAATTATGATACTCTTGTTTCAACCATGTGTAAAACTATAGATATAACTTTCAAAGTAACCATTATATTTGTCATTCATTTTCATAGCACATTTTAGTCCTTCTACTTTTGCCTATTTTTTCCAAACTGTTGCTTTCATAAAGGCCATTATTTTACATGCTTATGCATAGTTGATTTGAGAAGATGAGCATATTATCACCTCAGAAATTTAGGATAATCTCAATTCTTACCACCATCTTGTCTCCCTTTCGTTGTGCCTAAGTCTCTTTGTTTTCAACTCGTACCAAAATTCTGTGTTGCCTTCATGTCTAATTCACAGGTATTTTGATAACTGATTAGTGAACTCATAATTCTTGAGCTTTTTTTTAATCTGAATATACTGTCTTATGATCTTTGAAAAAGCTCAAAAGAAGTTAAAATTCCAGTTACCTAGTTAGGGCTTAATAGAACTTGTGAGACTTCATTCACAATATAACCTTTTAGATGTCTATGTCCTAAATTTGTTCCAAGTCATTTTGTTTTATAAATGTCATTTTTTCAACTCTACTGAAGTACAGTTGATATAAAAGATGCAAACATTTCTGTGTAGATAATTGTTCTCTGAAAATAAAATTCTTTCTTTCTAATCTTAATGTCTTTTTTTTTCTTTATTTGCTGAGTAAACTTCCAGTACAGTGTTGAATAGAAATGCTAAGATTAGATATTGTAACTTTGTTCAAGGTTAGGGTGAAAGTATTCTTTTTTTATATTAGGTGTGTAATAGCTTTAAGTTTTTTCATAGATGTCTATTATGAGGATGAGGAAATTCCCTTCTATTCTTAGTTTACTGAGAATTGTTTTAAATGAGTGAATGTTGAATTCTATCAAACGCTTTTTTCTAATAACTACTGAGATTATCAAACGACTTTTCTCCTTTATTCTGTTAATATAGAAACTTGTGTAATTCATTGTATTATCTTTTATGTTCAATTTTTCTAATACTGTTAAGAATATTTACATCTATATTCATGGGGAATACTGGACTGTAATTATTTTCTAGCAATGTCTTTGTTAGCTTTTGGTATAAAAATTGTGCTGCCTTTACAACATCAGTTGGGAAGCATTCCTTCCTCTATTTTCTGAAAGGCTCTATGTAATATTAATTATATAATTAATATTAATTAATATTTGATAGAAGTCATCAGCACACCCATCTGTGTCTGGAGGTTTCTTTGAGGGAGGTTTTTAATTATCAATTTAATTTCTTTGACAGATCTAGAGCTATTCAGATTTTCTACTTCTGCATGAATCTGTTTGGGTAAGTTGTATTTTTAAGGAATATATCTGTTTCATCTAACTTACACAAATTTTTGTCATACATAGAGTTTCATAAACTATCCCTTTATCCTTTAATATATTTGTAGGATGTTGACTGATATCTATTGTTTCATTCCTGATATTGTAGGTTAAATTATGTACCCCAAAAAGCACATGTTCTTAATCTGTATTCCTGTTGGTGTATTCCATTATAAATAGTAACTCTTAAAGATGTTATTTTTAGTTAAGATGTGGCCAATCTGGATGAGGGAGGGTCTTAATAAGATTACCAGAGTTCTATATAAGCAGAAGATATTCCAATATAGTTTGGGAAGGCCACAGAGAGAAGCTGAAAATGAACAGAACCCAGAAGGGAAAGCAGCGGACATCACTCTGTGATAGGAAAGCCAAGGAAACCAAGAATTTCCAGTCAGTCAGAAAGCTACCAACCCCAGAAGGAAGCAAGCCTTTTAGCCTCTGAAACTGTGAGCTAATACATTCCTGTTGTTTAAGCTAAAACCAGTTTGTGGTATCTATGACAGCCTAGCAAAACTAACTTTTAAACATCCCAATCCAGGCAGGACTACTAATGATCCTAACCCCTAAGGAATAAAGGTTTGTGTCACCCTACCAGGCAAAGATCCACAACCAGATAAGGTATCTGCTGAGGGTAAAGGGGATTTGGAATGGGTAGTGGAAGAAGTTAGTTATAAATCTATGCTACAACCACATGACAAGATGGAGAAACAAGGACAATGGTTATGAATATTTCTTCCTTGATTTGTTATGAATTTGATTGTATATATACTTAAAGGAAATAGCTTTGGTTTCTTCCCCTTCTTATCCCCTTATGATATAATATACATTGTATTAACTTTATGTCATAATATTTAAGTTACAGGATATCAGGTTTAAGAGTGAATATTACCCAAGGACTTGCATCATCTTCTGGGGAAAGGGTTAGTGCATCTCAGTTGTACATAGGACAGTTGAATTATATGAGATAAAATATGGCTATGTTATTGTCTTTATTTAGAGATTAAGTGTGGTTTAAGGAGATGTGTATGAATGCCAAGTTGACAAGGAGTGGACAGTGATAGTTAATTTCATGTGTCAACTTGACTAGGTTATGGTGACCAGTTGTTTGGTCAAGTAAGCACTGGCCTGATTGTTATTGCAAGGATATTTCATAGATAGGTTTAATCATTACTAAATTGATTGCATCTATGTCTGATTATATCTTTGTGATAGTTTGAAGCTGTATGTACCTCAGAAAAGAATGTTCTTATAGTTAATCCATTCCTGTGGCTGTGGACCCATTGTAGTAGGACCTTCTGATGAGCAGGATCTTAAGATAAGCTAAGATGTGAACCTCCTCATTCAGGGTGGGTCTTAATCATTTTACTGTAGTCCTTTATAGGAAAATGAAATTCAGACAGAGAGAAAGCCATGGAAGCAAGTAGCTTAAAGCAACAGAACCATGAAGAGAGAGGGGAGAGACCAGCAGACAATGCCAAGTGCCTTGCCATGTGATATAGGAGTCCACGGTTGCTGCCAGCGGGTCTTTGAGAAGAAAACATTGCCATGATGATGCTTTGACTTAGACATTTTTCTCAGCCTCAAAACTGTAAGCTTCTATGTTAATAAATTCCCACTGTTAAAATCCAACCCGTTTTACAGTATCTGCTTTGAGCAACTTTAGTGCACTAAAACAATCTATAATCAAGAAAGGAGTTTGCTTCTAACAATGAAAAGTCTCCTCATTCAATCATTTGGAGACATTACAGTGAGAACTAAGGATTTCAACAGTTAGAAAGAACTTCTATCTCTATTTCAGTCAGTCAGTTTCTCCTGGGGAACTGAATGTCACTTTCATTGGAGTTTCCACCTTGCAGCTTCTCCTGGGGAATTCAAATTCATGTCCATCGAGTTGCCAATTTATAGCCTGTCCTACAGAATTTGGACTCGCCAATCCTCATGGTCATGTAAGCCAAGGCTTATAATAAATCTCTAAATAGTTACATATATACATCCTGTCAGTTCTGTTTCTCTGGGGAACCCTGACTAATACATCTGATAACAATATTTTTCTCTTTTGCTCTTGATTAGTTTAGCTAGGATTTCTCAAATTTATTACTCTTTTTGGAGGTCCAAATTTGGCCTTGCTAATTTTCTTTATTGTCTGTATTATAACATATTAATTTTTGTTCTACTTTGTTTTACTTTGCTTCTTTCCTTATATTATTTTATATTTAGATCCTTGGCTTTTTCTAGCTTCTTACAGAAAACACATGGCTCTTTGATTATATATGTTCATTTATTATATAGACATTTAAAGCTATAAATTCCTTTCTCAGCACTGATTTATATTTTGATATGTTGTATTTTCATGATTCAATTCAAAATATTTTCTAAATCCCTGTGATTAATTCTTTAGCATATATTCTTAAAATAAATGTGTTGGGAAGCGGGTGTGGCTCAATGGATAGAGCTCCCGTTTACCATATGGGAGGCCCTGGGTTCGCTTCTCGGGGCCTCCTTGTTAGGGCAGGCGGGCCGGCCCGCATGGCACAGTAGGCTGATGCAGCAAGACCTCACAGCAGGAAGCGGGTGTGGCTCAATCGATAGAGCCCCCGTTTACCATGCGGGAGGCCCCGGGTTCCCTTCCCGGGGCCTCCTTGTGAGAGCAGGCCAGAGTTCACTTCCCGGGGCCTCCTTGTGAGAGCAGGCCAGGGTTCGCTTCTCGGGGCCTCCTTGCGAGGGCAGGCCGGCTGGCCCGCGCGGTGCGGTGGGCTGATGCAGCAGGACCTCACAGCAAGGGGGAGATAAGCAGACGCGGAGGAAACACACAGCGAATGGATACAGTAAAACACAAGCAGCGAGGGAGGGATAAATAAATAAATAAATAAATCTTTAAAAAAATAAAATAAAATAAATGTGTTATTCAATTTTGAAATACTTAGAAATATTTAAAATGTCATTTAAATGTTGATTTCTAAATCAATAAGAAACAGAACATTCCTGTAAAATTTTAACCTTTTGAAATTTATAGGTTATTTTATGGCCAAACATATGGTATTTTGGTACACTTGAAAACAATAAGTATTTGCAGTCATTCAGTGGCAATATATAATATTTTATAAAGGTAAATTATGTCCAGTAGATAGATAATGTTGCTCCAATTTTCTATGTCCTAATGTTTTTTTTTTAATGTGTTGTAGGAAAAAAGTGCTAAAGTCTCCGATAGAACTTTGAATTTACCCATTTTTTCCTTTTTAGTTCTCTCAGTTTTTGGGTGTTTTTACAAAATTGTTACTAGGTAACATATTTAGAATTATTATGTTTTCCTGATGAAATTTCCCCTTTATAATTACATAAAATTTTCTCATTTCATCACTTGCAAGTTTATCTTTTCATTTCAAAGTCTACTTTATTTGATATTAATATAGTTTTGCTGCTTTCTTATGGTTATACTTTGCAATGTATATATATTAAATTATTTTGCCTTCAAATTATTTTTGTATTTAAATGTAGTAAAACTCTTGTAGACAAAATTTAATTTAGCCTTGCTTTTTATCTATTCTGACAATCTCTGTCATTAAAGTGAGGTGCTTTAATGACATTTAATTTCATTTGCATTTAAGTAAATTATTGATATGTTGGGTTTACATTTGTGTAGCAGTTTGATTTTATTTATGAATTCCAAATTAGATATCAATGATGTATGTAAACTGGTCTGTTCCTCTGGGCTTGATACACTTTGATTGTATTAAATTAAAAAGTTTTCCATTTACTTGATTAAATCAAGATTAGGGCTTTGATTCGACCACATCAATAGGTCATGACTCAGAGCTGAGTTCCCACTTCCTTGGTGGGCTGATAGAAACAGACACTCACTCAAGAAGATATACAAAAGAAGACACAAGAGCTCCTTAGACACAGAAGAGAGAGAACTTTGCCAGTTTTGATCCTGGAGCCCAGGGGAGAGATAAGCCATTTGCCTGATGGTTTGTAGCCAAAGAGAACAGAACCTTTAAGAGGAAGAAGGAAGGAGAGACCAAGCAGAGGTCGCCAACCATCTTGCTTCAACACATGGCAACAGACACTGGTGAGGAAGTAACCTTGAGTTGGACTCTTTAGGGCCTTGTAACTATAAGCTTTTACTCCCAATAAATGCCCTTTAAAAAGCCAACAGATTTCTGGTTCTTTGCATCAGCACCCCAATGGCTGACTAATACAATTTGTTTTCCCTATCATCTTTCCTTTAGTTTCTGTTAATGTTTCTCTTTACAGTTTTACTTATTTCTTTGGGCTTAATTGAATATTTACTAGTATTGCATTTTATTTCCTCTATTGGTTTAATAGCTGAACTCCTATTTTTTTTTTTACTTTTTGCACATTCCTAAAAGAATAACAACCTGTTTTCTTAATTTATCCAAGTCTACTTAGAGTCAAGAGTGTCCCCCTTCACACCTCCTACTTTCTACCTCTCCTGCCTCATATTATACCTGGTATTTCATACCTAACAATTCTTATGTACTACTTCACAAATGTAAAACTTTACAACAGCATATTTATATATAATCACACCCTGTTTTTTCCCATTGTTATTGCCATAACTTTTGTTGCCACAAACACTATAAAATCCACTTTACAATATATTTTTTGGTTTAAAAAATCGGTTGTTATATAAGATAAGGTGCAGCCAAGAGACAGACATCACACAGTAATTTGAAAAGAGAAATTTTAATATTAGAAGAAAAAAAAAAAAAACATTGACTAGTAATTTGGAATGGAATGACCAGAGATTGGCTACCATGGAGTAAACAGAACTCGGATTACATAGGAATAGCAGATATAGGGAACAGCCACTATGTTTAGGATTAAGACAGAGTACATTAGAAAGAGACAGATTTAGGGGAACTCCCCATCTCAATGCTGAGATTCAAACTTAGTTGGAAAGGGGTGTACATAGACTGAATGATTGTAAAGAAGTTCACTGAGGTATCACTTACTTGGGAGCTTCTTGTCCAGAAGCTTCTTTGTGGATGGAGAGTACTGCTGAACTTGCTGCAAAGTTGGCTGGACCACTGGTAGGACTCATCAGGAAGCACCCACAAGAAAAGCCTCAGCTGGGAAGGGCTGGGATACTGCAAAGCTCACTGGGAGCTTGTGTACTGGGGAGCATTTGACCTTGGTATGAAGCTGGCTGAGGAACCTGAAACACTTACAAAGGATTCAATTGAATTCACTTTGGAGCCCACTAGAATGCCCACAGAACTTACCATGAAGCTGCCTTGTAGGATATGGTGGTGTGGAGCTAAGTACCCCAGAAAAACATGTTCTTAAACTGAAACCATTCCTGGGGTATGAACCCTTGTAAATAGGACCTTTTGATGAAGTTACTTCGGTTAAGGTGTGGCCCAACTGAATCAGAATGGGTCTTAATACTTTGAAGGCCTTATTGGGAAAGCCACAGAGAGAAAGAAAACCACAGGGAGCAGATGGAGGCTGGAAGAAAAAGCAGAAGCTAGGAGAGGCCATATGTACATTGCCGTGTGACAGAAAAGTCAAGTCAAAGGATCGCAAGTAGCCAGTCCCAGAACACTACAGACTTCTGGGAAACCCACTGATTTTGGATCTCTCCCTAACCTCAAAACTATGAGCCAATAAATTTCCATTGTTTAAACAAACCCATTGCATGATAGGCTGCTTCAGCAGCCTAAAATAATCAGGGATATGCTCCACTGAGTGTCCCACACACCAGCAGAGCTTCACAGGAACAAACAGGAAACACTTGGGAAACAGGAATAAAAGTTGCTGCCTCCTACAGTGTCTATCACCTCTATTGATAAAGCTTCACATCGTACCCATGGGAAATGGAAAAATATTTACATGGTCTAGATTCAATAACAATAGCAGGGCAATGGATTTGGAGCCAAAAAGCAATAATTCATAATTGTCACAATGATCTTTTAAGGAAAGTTTGAAAAAAAAAATCAATTTTGATAGGTATCCATTTTGTTACCACTTATCATGCTCTTCTTTCCTTCTTGTAGCTATGCATTTCAATCTGGTATCATTTCCTATCATCCTGAAGAAATTTAGTTATCATTTCTTATAGAACAAGCCTAATTTAATGAAAATTGGTTTCATTTCATTCAGATTTTGAAGGATATTTTCACTAGTTGGCAGTTTTTATTTATTTTAGTACTTCAAATGTATCATTCCGTTGACTTCTGGCTTCCATTTTCTTTTTAAAGGGAAGTCAGAGATAAATCTTTGTTCCTTTTAATGGAATATCTTTCTGTCAATCTGTTTCACCAGTTTATCTATATTTTCTATTTATTAACAATATGACTATGATGTGCGTATTCTCATTCTCTCTCATTCTGGAACAATTACAATGTATATGTTAGTCCTTTTGCTACTGTTCCACATGCTTTGTTTAATTTTCTTTTATCTTTATTCTATTTCTTTTAAGGGTGGATAATTTCTGCTAATCTCTGAAAGTTAGATAGCTAACTTTCTTCTGCTGTCTACAATCTATTTAAGCTAATTCAGTGATTTCTTACCTCAGTTATTGTAATTTAAATCTTCAGTTGTAGAATTTCACTTAGGCTCTCTTTTCTTTTCTTTTATTATAATCAATTTTATTGAAATGTATTCATAAACTATGCAATCCATCTAAAGTGTATAATCAATGGCATTTGGTACAGTCACAATTATGTATTTATCACTTCAATCGATATTAGAGCATCTTCATTGCTCCAAAAAAGATTAAAAAAAACAACAAGAAACAAAAGAAACAAACAAAAAAACCCTACCCCTTAGTAGTCACCTCTCAATCATTCTATACTTCTTCTGCCATACATAACTGCTAATCTATTTCCATCTCTATAATTTGTTTGTATTTACGTCTTGTAACAGTAACATACATTTGTTCTGTTTCAGAGAAAATCAATCTTATGTATGCACTATTAACCGTACATATTTTTCACAAGAAGATTCACAATGATATACAGTCCCATGTTTCATTTTTTAGCTTTCCTCCTATTGATATACACGATCTTAGACATTCCCTTTCAACCCTATCTTACCCATATACTTGTGCTGCTAATCATGGACACTATGATGTTCTTTCAACATTTCTGTTCATTTCCAAACATTTACAAACAACCTTTGTACCAATTCTGCACAGATGAAACTTTAGCTTTCCATTCTGTAACCTAATTCTAATTTCTGGTGACTTATATTTTAACTATTAACTCCATGAATTTGCTCATTATATTGAGTTCATAATATTGAAATCATACAATATTTGTCTTTTTGTATCTGGCTTCTTCACACAACATAATGTCCTACAGGTTCATCCATGTTGTCATTTGCTTCGTGACTTCATTTCTATTTATAGCTGGATAATACTACATCATATGTATATAACACAATTTATTTATCCATTCGTCGGTTGATGGACACCTGGGTTGTTTCCATAATTTGGCAATTGTGAATAATGCTGCTATTAACATCAGTGTGCAGGTGTCTGTTTATGTCCCTGCTTTTAGTTCCCCTGGGTATATACCTAGTAGTGGTATTTCCAGGTCACGTGGTAGAACTATATCTAATTTTCTTAAGAAATACCAAACAGAATTCCACTGTGACTGTACCATTCTACATTCCTACCATCAGTGAATAAGCATTCCTATCTTTAGAAATCCTCTCCAACACTTATAGTTTTCTGTCTTTTTAATAGTGACCATTCAAGTAGGTGTGAAATAGTATCTTATTGTAGATTTGATTTGCTGAATATATATTTTTTTATCTGTTCTTTCACCATTTGTATTTCTGCTTTAGAAAAATGTCTATTCAAGTCTTTTGCCCATTTTTTACCTGGGTTGTTTGTCTTTTTATTGCTGAGTTGTAGGGGCCCTTTATGTATCATGGATAGTAAACCCTTGTCGGAAGTGTGATTCCAAATATTTTCACCCGTTAAGTAGGCTGGCTTTTTACCCTCTGCACAAAGTCCTTTGATATGCAAGTGTTTGATTTTGGGGAGTTCCCATTAATATATTTCTCTTTCGTTTCTTGTGCTTTGGTTGTAGTGTTTAAGAGACCCATCACTACCACAAGATATTGAATATGTTTGCCTAAATTATCTTCAAGTTTTATGGTCCTGGCTTTTATGGTTAGGTCTTTGATCCATTTTGAATTGATTCTTGTATTGGGAGTGAGATAGGGGTCTCTTTCATTCTTTTGGTTATGGATATCCAGTTCTCCCAGACCCATTTGTTGAAGAGACTGTTCTTTCCCAGTAAAGTGGACTTAGACTTACCAAAAATCAGTTGACCATAGAAGTAAGGGTCTATTTCTGCACTCTTAACTCAATTTCATTGATGAATGTGTTTATCTTTATGCCAATACCATGCTGTATTGACCACTTTAGCTTTGTAATACAGTTCAGGGTCAGGAAGCATGTCCTCCAACTTCACTCATCTTTTTCAGAATGTTTTTGGCTGTTTGGGGCCCCTTTCTCTTCCAAATAAATTTGGTAATTAACATTACTATTACTGTAAAGTAGGCTGTTGGAATTTGTATTGGGAATGCATTGAATCTATAAATCAATTTAAGTAGAAGTGACATCTTCACAATATTTAATCATCCAATCCATGAACGTAGTATATCCTTCTATTTATTAAGTCTTCTTTGGTTTCTTTTAAAAGGGTTTTGTAGTTTTCAGAATACAGGTTTTACATCCCTGGTTAAATTAATTAATTAAATTAATTCCTAGATATTTGAGTTTTTTTGTTACTATTGTAAATGGAATATTTTCCTCAGATTCTTATTACTAGCATATAGAATCACTACCGATTTTTGTGCATTGATCTTTTATCCTGCTACTTTGCACAACTCTTTTATTAATTCCAGTTGCTTTGTTGTAGATATTTCAGAATTTTCTAAATATAGGAACATATCATCTGTGAACAGTGAAACTTTTACTTCTTTTTCAATTTAGATGCCTTTTATTTCTTTTACTTGCCTAATTGCTATAGCTAGAACTTTTAGTACAATGTTGAATTATAGTGGTGACATTGAGCATGCTTATCTTGTTCCTGATTTTAGAGGAAAAGCTTTGAACCTTCCCCCATTGTGTAAGATGTTGGCTGTGGGATTTTCATATATGCCCTTTGTCATGTTGAGGAACTGCCCTTCTATTCCTAACTTTCGAGGTGTTTTTATGAAGAAAGGGTACTGACACATGTCTTTTCTGAATCAACTGAGATGATCACGTGGGTTTTTTCATTTGATTTGTTAATGTGGTATACTACATTAATTGATTTTCTTATGCTGAATCTCCCTTGCATACCAGGAATAAAACTTGATCGTGATGTATAATTATTTTTATATGCAGTTGGATTCAATTTGCAAGTATTTTCTTGAGAATTTTTACATCTATGTTCATTAGAGAGATTTGTCTGTAACTCTTTTCTTGTAGAATCTTTATCTGGCTTTGGTATTAGAGTGATGTTGGCTTCATAAAATGTGTTGGGTAATTTTCCCTCTTCTTCAATTTTGGAAGAGTTTAAAGAGGATTGGTATTAATTCTTCTCAAAATGTTTGGTAGAATTCACCTGTAAATCCATCTGGTCCTGGAATTGTCTTCTTTGGAAGATTTTTGATGACTGATTAAATCTTGTTATTTGTGATTGGTTTGTTGAGTTCTTGTATTTCTTGTAGAGTAAGTGTAGATTGTGCATTTCTAGGAATTTGTCCATTTTATCTAGGTTGTCTAATACAATTTCTCATATCCTCTTATGATCCTTTTTATTTCTGTGGGGCATTTGTTCTGTTCCCCTTTTCATTCCTGATTTTATTTGTTTGAACCTTCTCTCTTTTTTCCTTTGTTAGTCTAGGTAAGGGTTTGTCAATTTTATTGATCTCAAAGAGCCAACTCTTGGTTTTGTTGATTTTCTCTGTTGTTTTTTTTTGTTCTCAGTTTCATTTATTTCTGTTCTATTCTTTGTTATTTCTTTCTTTATGCTTGTGTGGGGATTGGTTTGCTATTCTTTTTCTAGTTCCTCCAGGTGTTTAGTTAGGTCTTTGATTTGAGTTCTTTCTTTTTTTAATATAGATACTTAGGCTTATAAATTTCCCTATCAGAACTGACTTTGCTCTGTCCCATACATTTTGATAAGTTGTGTTCTCATTTTCATTAGTCTCAAGATATTTAATAATTTCTCTTCCCATTTCTTTTGACTCATTTATTGTTTAGGAGTGTGTTGTTTAGCTAGCCTCTATATATTTGTGAGTTTTCTCCTTCCACATCTCTTATTGATTTCCAGCTTCATTCCATTATGATCAGAGAAGTTGCTTTACATAACTTCAATCTTTTTATATTTATTGAGACCTGTTTTGTGACCCAATTTGTGGCTTATCCTGGAAAAAGATTAATGAGCACTTGAGAATAATTTATAACCTGCTGATTTAGTGTGCAATGTACTATTTATGTCTGTTAGGTCTAGCTTGTTTATCATATTATTCAAGTTCTCTGTTTCCTTGTTGATCTTCTGTCAAGTTGTTCTATCTATTGATGTAAGCACTCTCCTCCAAGCCCCTCTCTCCCATCTTTTCCTTTCAGACTGCAGAACTCCCTTTAGTCTTTTCCTGCAGAGCTGGACTCTTGTTTACAAGTTCTCTTAGTTTCTGTTTACCTGCAAATATTTTAAACTCACCTGTATATTTGAAGGACAATTTTGTTGGATAAAGAATTCTTGCCTTGCAGTTTTTCTCTTTCAGTATGTTAACGATAGCATACTACTGTCTTCTTGCCTCCATGGTTTCTGATGTGCAATCTGCACTCAGTCTTTTTGTGTGTCTCTTGTATGCAATGTTTCACTTCTCCTTTACTCCTTTTGGAATTTCCTCTTTATCTTTGGCATTTGACATTCTGGATGGTATGTGTCTTGGAGTAGGTTTATTTGGATTTATATGCTTTACTTCTTGGACAAATTTATGTCTTTCATTAAAGTTGGTAAATTTTCAGCCATTAATTTTCTCAAATTCTCTTTCTGCCCCTTTACTCTTCTCTTCTCCTTCTGGAACTTCCATGATACATATGTTGTTGCACTTTGTGCTATCATTCAATTCCATAAATTGAGCACTTGCTTAAATTTTTCCATTCTTTTCTCTGTCTGTTCCTCTCTCTTTTCAATTGTTCTGTCTTCTACATTGCTGATTATTTCTTCTATGATTTCAAATCAGCTTTTGTATGCCTCTATTGTATTTTTAATCTCTCTTACTATGTCTTTCATTCCCATAAGTTCCGTTATTTTTCTATCCAAGCTTTCAGATTCTTCTTTGTGTTAGCCCAGTGTCTTCTTAATGTCTTTTATCTCTTTAGTTGTGTTATCCTCCAACTTCTTAATATGATTTAGGAGATTTGTATGAACTTCATTGATTAGTTGTTTCAAATTCTCTGTTTCATCTGGAGCTTTGAACAAGTTCCATTTGTGCTTTTGCCTGAGCCATATCTTCCTATTTCTTAGTATGGCTTGTAATTTTTTGCTGATGTCTAGGCATCTGATTATGATGTTGAGTTTACTCTGATGGTCAGTTTCTTTCTCTTGCGTAGGAATTTAGTGTCGCATGGGTGGGTGTTATCACTGTTCTTTGATTCTTGGTTCAACTTGTTCTAGGTTTTTAGGATTGCCCCTGATTTACTGCTTAAACCAGGGCCATAGACCCAGTAATGGGATGCAGACCTGTTTCCAAGGGCTTTGGGGAAGGAGACAGTAAAGTTACCAAAAAGCTTCTTTTATTTATTTATTTTTTCCCACTCTTTGTGTACTTTCCTGGTTGCCAGCAGATGGCACTCTTCAGTAGACCTCTCTGATCAAACTCTGGTGGGAAATGTATTCACTGGCAGACTGCCTACGTTGGAGTGCAGAAGCAGCGTTCTGAAGAATTCCCTCTCAGGGTGGGCTATTCAGAGTCAAGATTCTCAAATCAAACTTACTCAGAAACTACTTTCCTTCCTTGGACAGTTGCACCCTCCCTTTTCCCAGGCAGTAATTAAATTTTCACTCCACATCCTTCTGTGTCCTCGGCAACCAGTCTAGCTGAGTAAGGAGGGTGTTTGAGAAAGCACGTTCTCTTTAGTTCCCTGTGGACTCCCTTCTGTTCAGTTCCCTCTTCCCTATTGTGCTACCTTGCAAATTCCAGTCATTTAAACTTCCCTAAACACTGATGTCATCCCCTTCTGCCCAGTAGGACTATGGTGCTCACTGGGCCATACTTGGGAAATTGTCTCCAGGTAGAATAGGGCAACATGGAATTTATCTCATGAGTTTCCTTTCTCTCAGAGATCGTATGTCCTTTTACACAATGCCTGAAAATCATTGTCCCTTATAATGTGTGTGGGATATTGGTTGTTTAGGTCCTGAATGCTAGTACAGTCCTAGTTACTTCATCATAGCTGGATGCAGAATTCTAGCCTGTCTGATTTTCTTCCCTTGATCCACAAAGCCATCACAAACATGATTAATAGTTTATATAAGAAAGTTAAAGCTAAGAACCTACATATTGATTTTTTTGTTGTTTCTTCATTAATTGTATTTTAGAAATTGATCAAATGAAACCACAAAATTATATAGCAATTCAAATAATGCCATACTTTTACCCTGACCCTGAGTTTCAGATTCTACAATGTCTACTAATGTCAAAGGTCAGAATCCCATAAGATCTTGGCATTCTATTAGCCACTCATACATGGGATGTATGCT
>JAQZBX010014086.1:0-39028 GCA_029593785.1 Cabassous unicinctus
TATATATATATATATATTTTTTTAAGGTGCTTAGATTACCTAAATATTACTCACAAATTACAGGGATTCCCATGTTCCCCACCACCCACACCTCCAACAACATCCCACACCACCATTCCTCATCCGTGTGGTACAACACCCGCAATGGATATACACATCCTGGGGCTTTGCCACTGAGCATAGACCACAGTTCACATCACAGACCACACTCTTTCCCACCCAGTTCTGCATGGTATATTCTGATGGAAAATGGCCTACATCCATCGCCGCTTCGCCACTCAGGACAACCTCCAAAGTCCCAAAAAAGCCCCAGTATTTCAACTGCCCCTCCTCTCCCTGCCCCAAAAATGTCCAGTGGCCACCGGCTCCACCTCACTGTTACAATTTCTTCCATTGCTTGAATCACAATATGTCTACAACAGAACACCACCAAGTCTACTCTAGTCCACAGCTCCTCCCCCAATCCTGAGGGGATCTTTCAACATTTCTATACATTTCCAAAGATTTACAAACAAACTTTTTGTCCATTCTGCACAGATTAACCCTCAAGTATTCATTCTTTACTCTCATTCTGTTTCCTGGTGAACTATATTCTAGTTATTAGTGCCATGAGTTTACACAATATAGTTAGTTCATAATAGTGCAATCATACAGTAATTTGTCCTTTTGTGCCTGACTTGCTTCATTCAACATAATGTCTTCCCAGTTCATCCATGTTGTCATATGCTTCATGACTTCATTTCTTCTTACAGCTGCATGATATTCCATCATTTGAATATACCACAACTTGTTTATCCATTCAACGTTTGATGGACACCTGGGTTGTTTCCATCTTTTGCAAATTGTGAATAATGCTGCTATGAACATTGGTGCATAGATGCTTGTTCATGTCACTGCTCTCAGTTCTTCTGGGTACATACCTAGTAGTGGTATTGTTGGGTCACATGGCAAGTCTACATTCATCTTCCTTAGGAAGTGCCCAACAGTCCTCCCCAGTGGCTGTACCGTTCTACATTCCCACCAACAGTGAATAAACATTCCTATCTCTCCACATCCTCTCCAACACTTGTAGTTTTCTGGCTTTTTAATAATAGCCAGTCCCATAGGTGTGAAATGATATCTCATTGTAGTTTTGATTTTCAATTCCCTAATTGCTTGAGATGTTGAACATTTTTTTCATGTGTTTTTTCAACATTTATATATTTTGCTTGGACAAATTTTTATTCAGGTCATTTGCCCATTTTATAATTGTGTAGCTTGTTTTTTCATTGTTGACTTGCAGAATATATATATCATGGATATTAAACCCTTATCAAATATGTGATTTCCAATTATTTTCTCCCAATGTGTCTGCTTCCCTTTTCACACTTTTGACAAAGTCTTTTGAGGTGCAAACATGTTTATTTTTAAAGAGGTCCCATTTATCTATTTTTTGTTGTTGTTGCTCATGCTTTGGGTATAAGGATTAAGAAATTCTACCACCTACCACAAGATCTTAAAGAGGTTTTCTGACATTTTTCTTCTAAGAATTTTATGATTTTCACTTTTATATTTAGGTCCTTGATACATTTTGAGTTGATTTTTGTATAAGGTGTGAGACAGGGGTCCTCTTTCTTTCTTTTGGATATGAATATTCAGTTCTCCCAGCACTATTTGTTACAAATAGATTTGTTCTGGCCCAACTGGGAGGGCTTGACAGACTTGTCCAAAATTACTTGACTGTAGATGTGGCGGTCTGTTTCTGAGTTCTTGATTGGGTTCCATTGGTCAATAGACCAGACCTTAAAGTCAGGTCATGACTTTCTTCCAACTTCATTTTTCTTTTTGTAAGACATTTTTGGCTATTTGGGACTCCTTACCCTTCAAATAAATTTGATAATTAGATTTTCCATTTTTGCAAAAGGTTTTTGCAGTTTTAATTGGAATTGCATGGAATCTGTAAATCAGTTCAGGTAAAATTGACATCTTAATGATACTTAATCTTCCAGTTCATGAACACAGAACATCTTTCCATTTATTTCTGTCTTCTTTGGTTTCTTTTAGCAATGCTTTGTACTTTTCTGAATGCAGGACATTATGTCTTCGGTTAAGTTTATTCCTAAATATTTGTTTCTTTTAGTTGCTATTATAGGTGGATTTTTTTCTGATTTACTACTCAGATTACTCATCAGCAGTGTACAGAAACATATTAATTTTTACATATTAATCTTGCATCCTGCCACTTTCCTGAACTCATCTATTGGTTCTATTAGCTTTGTTGTGGAATTTCAGGATTTTCTAGATATAGGATAATATCATCAGCACATAGTGAAAGTTTTGCTTCTTCCTTTCCTGTTTGGGTGTCTTTACTTCTTTATCTAGCCTAATTGCTCTAGGTAGAACTTCTAGCACAATATTGAATAACAATGGTGACAGTTGGCATCCTTCTCTTGTTCCTAATCTCAGCAGGAAAGCTTTCAGTCTTTTGCCATGCTAAAGTACAATGCTAGCTGTAGATTTTTCATATGTGCACTTTCATATATGCACTTTACCAAATTGAGAAAGCTTCCTTCTATTCCTCTCTTTTGGAGTGCTTCTATCAAGAAAGGATGCTGTATTTTGTCAAATGCATTTTCTGCATCAATCAAGAGGTCAATTCAAGTTTTATCCTATATTTTTCCCTTTTTTATTCTGTAATCACCAGTCATTTTTCTTTAGGATATGACTACTCAGTCGATATTCAAATTGCATCTTACCTTGAATGCACCACTTTCTGGTCTATTTTCATCCTTGGCTAATCTTTGTTGTTTAAAAATCCTTGCCATTGTTTTGGATCAGGTGCTGCTCCTGATAACTTACCATGCTTGTGGCCAAATTATTTTATGCAACATAAAAGAAAAGCAAAAATATAATAATAAAATTGCAAACAAGTAAGTTATATTTACAGGCCATTTTCTATGTGTATATAAACTTAGAAAGATACAGATCGGTGGATAAACAGAAACTTTTTATAATTAAGAAACGTATGTGCTCATGATATCAATAAATAAAAGTCATCACAATTTTAATTTTGAGTTTGTTTATTTCATTTATATTTTGTTTATATCTAAAAATATATTTTATTAAACTGTTATTGCAGCTGAAATATGGATAAGAAGATTAATATGAAAAGTTCAGCAACACTATATTTTAAACCCATAGTTTTGGAATACTTAATAGTCACATGAAACATTTTAATTAGTTTCATATTTTCCTTTTAAAGTCAATTCTTGAATGTTTCCTTGAATTAAGTAGCTGCTGGTCAATTTTTTTTTTCATCTTTGAAAAATTTCCTTTAGTTATAGTTACCAAAACCATGCATGTGTCTGAACCAACTACCCAAAGAATGAAGGGCATTTCATTCAAGATAACATTATTGAACACTCCATTGAGTGAAATATTATTTTAAATTGCATTGTTTCTTATCATCAATCATGCATTAAGATATATGTTTTTGAAATTGTCATGGAATTTTTGAACTTAGAGAAACAAAATCTTGAAATTATAGGAAAAAAAATTGGAAAAAATTTGGAAAAAATCTTTTTAATTTTTGAATACTTTTAATCTCCATGTGATTTTCCTTACAGCCATAATATTTGTAGAAAATCCTAAGAAAATGTATTTTGTAAGGGATAACAAGATTTTATGTATTTTCTATATAGAAATGTATTGCATTTATATTCTGATATAAAACTGAAATTATATTAATTCTCTTGTGAATTGGGAAAACTTATTGAATAATTCTTTTAAGTTTAACAAATCCTTACAAACTAGAAGTGGAAGAAAAGCTGGTTCTCCTGAGGTTGAAATCTACAGTTACCCAGGACTCATGAGAGCCATGACCCATACATGTTCATCCTAAAGAAAAAAACCTGTTTATAAAGAATCCAGAAGCGTAATGGTTTTTAAAATTCTATCTCCCCATAAAAGGACTCCATGAATTGAATTCTGTAAAAGAAGAGGCAGGATCACTGATTTTGTCAATCTCTTTAAATATTCCAAAAGATATATTCATGCTAGGGAAGATAAACTTATAAAAGCTCAGGTATATTTGTATATTTTATTTGATCAGTTCCCTTGATATTACTAATAAACAATTTTCTGACACAGCACTCTTAGGCCTCAAGATCATTTGCATACTTAATTATTTCATCCCCATATGACAAATTTTTACTTATAAGGAGGTTGGATTATTCTGATAAAATTGTTTAATTTATTAATTTTTTAATATTGTGCATTTAGAGCTGTATGTGAATACACAGTTTCACTTAAAATATTAGATATATATTGATACCAAAATTCTCTTTAAATTGAACTGAATTGAATTGGCAGCAAAATATGTAAATAAATAAAAGAGCTATTTCTTGGATCCTAAAAGAGAGCTAAGAAATTTACCGACAAAAAGAAAGACAGTTCCAATGGCATTTCATGGAAATCTACCAACATAAATAAAAATCATCCTTAAAACATCAATGGGAATGCAAAGATTTCTAGTGTAGTTTTTATGATGAGCAACATCTAATATTTATTTGCTGGATATTATGAAACACTCATGCTCTATATTGATCAATTTAATATATTACTATATATCATCTTTCAAAAAATAGACAAGGAATTAGTAATCCAGCTTAATATGTTATTGTCCACATTTTGAAACAGTGAATAAATGCTTTCTAAGGATCTGTAAGGTAAGAAGGAATAGGGGAAAAACTCTGAACTCTCTCTTGTTGCCAAAGCTATTGGTTACCATCATGGTGCATTATGAAGGAGAAGATCTGCGATAAATTGAGCAGAGTGGAACTTGAGAATTTCTATAGACTAGGGAGAGAGGTGCAATCTGGAGAGGAAGATAGGAAGGAGACTTTTATAATCAAGTGCTAATGGATGATTCTGATAAAGCAAATTTTAAAAAAGGAAAAACAGATGTAAGTCTAGGTCAATTCAGTAACATAGACCATAGGTCAACTGTGGTAGTTAATAAAATTATTTGCTTAACATAATTTCTGTACTTTGGAAATTGACAATATTAGAAGAAACCACATGTAGGAGAAAGGATATTATAGGGAAAAAAATTGTACTATTTTTCTATACACTAGAAATTTACCTGATTAGACCAATGTAAACAAGTAAACATTATTATTAATTATGAAAATGGTCTTCAAAATTTTAAAATATATTTGAAAAGACAAAATGATTATATATCAATAAATCAGTAATAAAATACAAAAACTAACTTTTTAGAATAATTATTTCTTAAATATAGGTTTCCCACAAATGAAAATTAAGTAGTATTAAATTCCATTTAACTTAACTTTTAACATTAAAATAATAATATTGAAACAAGATTTCTTTATGCTCTGAAATGCTTCAAGAGAAACTCATTTCATAAGTTAAAGTTAACATATTTATTTATAAATGGGGAGATTTGTGCAACTTAGAAAATCATATAGCAGAGAGACCTGGGTAGAATCTTAGCTATTCACTACATATTGGAATTCATGCATGGAAGTGAAAGGTTGCTTTCAGGAGGAGAAATATCAGGTGGAATGCTTTTCTTAGATTTTGTGTGCTAGTGAGAAGGTTAACTAGAGTGATAACAAGGGAACTCTGGATTCACATTGCCATGTGAATCAAATTTAACTTTTATGACGGTTACAAAGAAAGAAAGAAGGTTCATCTGCATTTTTTATAAATCAACTAAAATTAAAAAATGGTAACAATTAAACTTTTGTGTCATTTGGAATAAAATCTCAGAAGATCCTCAGAACAATTCATTAACTTTGTTACAGAAAAAAATTTTCTAGGTCATTTTATTGTAGATAGGGAGATATCAGAAGCCATCCTAGTTCCCTGGTACATGAAGATATCAGTAACAGCTTGCAGTGTTCAAAACCTCTGACAAATATACGAACCTTCTCATAGAGCATGTCTGCTTTAATATTAATATTTGCTATTGTAAAAATAAGCAACCAATCACTGGATATGTTCAGGCTGATTTTAAGATATACTTTAAGAAATATTGTAAAGGTTTCTCAACTGAAATGTTGCTCAACCTTAAAATGACATTAAATACTTTCATTTGTCTCGATTCTATTATCTGGTGAATGCTGAAGTTATAGCTCAGCAAATTTGGGTAGAACATGAAAAAAGAAATACATGCATTGATTGATTTTTAAAGACTGCCATTTGTTGATTTCCATGTTAGAAGCCTTCCTTGAAGCCAATGTTTACTTATTATTTGATATTGTGGATTGGCTCTTTAGTACTTATCTTACAGTTTTGTACCTTGACTCCCAGGAAGACTGCAGCATATAAGTACACATGAGCAATCTCACCATCTTCACAGAATTCATCCTCACGGATATCTCAAGCTCCTGGGAGCTGCAAGTTGTACACGGTCTGCTGTTCTTAGTGATTTATCTGGGAGCATTGCCTGGGAATATTCTAACAATTACTGTCATTGTGATTGACCCACATCTACACTCTCAAATATACTTCTTTATTCGCAATTTATCCCTCATAGATCTTTGCTGCATTTCAGTTATTGTTCCAAAATTGATTATGAATTCCCTGGCAAACCATAAGTTAATTTCTCTCACAGCATGTGCTGCTCAAATTTTCCTGTTTATTTTCTTTGGATCCACAGAGCTGGCCTTCCTTGTGGTGATGTCCTATGATCACTATGTTGCCATTTGCCACCCTCTGCACTATGGGCTCACTCTCACCCCACGTCTATGCACACAGGCAGCTGGTGGCTCACGGGCAAGTGGATTGGTCTACTCTGCTATCCATATTGACAACATGTTCAGGCTTCATTTCACAGAGTCCAATGTGATCCATCAATATTTCTGTGATGTGCCTCAAATTGTGAGACTCTCATGTTCAGATGTTCGGTTTTCTGAGCCTATCATCTTAGCTATAAGTCTAGGCATGGGTTTAATATGTTTTGCCTTATTGTTTATGTCATATATAATATATTTTCAATGGTGCTCAGCATGCACTCCGTGGAAGCCCGTAATAAAGCCTTATCAACCTGTACCCCACAATTGGCAGTTCTATTTATATTTAGAATTTCTGGATTTATTGCTATCATAGGTCATGTTGCAGATAAAGCTTCTCTTAAAAATCTGTTCTCAGCCATGTTCTACACCATGGTGCCCCCAGTTATAAACCCCCTCATCCATAGTCTGTGCAACAGAGAGATTAACACTGCTATAAGAAGAATGTTTAACAGATATTTTGAATTCCTTAGCAGGGTTTTCCTTAAATAAAAAGTACTTAAGCACAAAATTGGAAAGAAGTTTGCTTTACAATTGATACATGTTTTTAAATTTGAATCTTTTTCTGTAAAATATCTCAAGTTTTCTTACCTGTATATCTCTTGTTGTTAACGTGTGATAGTAAGCTCTGCATTTCTGCATCATAGTTTTTCTTACTCAGTTCTATATTGGTGTAATTCATATATTCTTCCTGAAAAGGCTTTCTATTTTGTCAAAATATTTTGGAAAATTATTATGACAATTAGGTCTAAATGCAAATTATGGCATCATAAGAAGAAGACCATGCCTTCTATATCAAAACCTAAGTAGATGCTTATGATTTTTATGTAATTTCATGGTATTTGATAGTAAATGTCACCTGTAAGAAAATATTGATTGTTTTGGGTTAGAGAAACATTCTTTTAAATTGCTCTCCTTGCATTCACTCATACATGTGCCTGGTCTAAGTAATAAAGTGATTAGAACTAAGAGACAGCTAAGGAATTGAGGACTTGATAAGGTATAGCACTAAGACATGTATGAATGATGGAACCCTTGAGGAGTTCTTTGCCTCATTCAAAATGGAGACTGTAAAAAACCCTGCCCTTTAACAAAGAATACAGTTTTCAAGTTTCAGGTTTTTCCTTAGCTCTGTATGAAAAAAGTGCACTGCACTTGTTTCATTCAAGCTTTCTGTATGATAAAAAAAAAAAGATTCATTAGTGATAGAATGGAGTGAGATATAGCAATAAATGATATTGTATTTACCTGCAGAACTCAAATCTTGCTAATACAATGTGATTCATATTTTCCAAAAGTAAGATGTAAAAGTTATACCCTGAAGATTTAAAGAGTTTTATTTTTCTGGTTCTTAAAGGATTAGTCAGACATCATATAGCCTAAGACCTTTTTTATTTATGTATTATACAGCAGAAAATACACTATAACTCTTGGGAATATGAATAGATGGAATGAGCCAACTTTAAAAAAATTTACTAGATATTTTAATCATACCAATCCTGTTCTCCTCTTCAAATGTAACCACCCTTCTGGCTTTAAATGCCACTTTACCCAGGAACCCTTGCCTCAATGGCCAACAAATACAAATATTTGTAATGTATACCCTGTGTGTTTTGCCTGTACAAATCGTTAATTGTTTTTGTTTTTTCATTATTTTCAAATCATTAATTTTATTAAGTGGCTTTTATTAATCTGATATTTTAACACTCCTTCATATAAGAGGTTTGTGCTCCAGTATCTCTTTGATGTAAAGCTTGAGCATGTAACGAGCTGAGGCCAAATAAAAGACAATGGAAGGGAAGAGTGTGAATATAGAAGCTTGATTATTTTTATCATAAACTGTTTATGTATACAGTGTATGTATGTATGTATATGTATATATAATATATAGAAGCTGTAGAAGCTGTACAATCAGCTTTGGTTCCAGAGTAAAGAGTTGTAGCTAACATGCAATGGATATTAATCATGACTTAGAACTAATTCTACAATGTGAATTGAGTATTCACTCAAGTATAACATAGCCTAAGTATATTGTTAAAACACCACGTTGTTTTCTATACTTTTTGTGCCAATTATATCAGCAATGGTTGAGTTTTCTTTGCTCAAATTATGAAAAATGCTTCACATTATCAGATATTTAACCTTTTTCTAGTGCACTAAATGTGTGCATACACAGGCACACACATATATACCTAATGTAGATTTTAAATTATAATAAACTTTAATAGTATTATTGAAATCCTCTTCTGTGTAACTCCTCTATACATGATGTGTAGTAGATAAATTCATTTGTTACTTATAATTTTGTGCTTATCAATATCCTTTGAGGAAAAGAAATTCTCAACTCTAATACAACAAATCTAATCACTTTGTTTATTATGGCTTGTGTTTTATTTCTTGCTTATTTATTTTATTTCTTGTTGAAAAACTCTACCAAGAGTATATCCTGAACACAATCTCCTTTCTTAGTCTCTAAAATAATTGTAGTTTTGACTTTCATATTTTTCCTTTAATTTATATCTTTTTATAGATATAAAAAAAAGATGTATAAGTCAAATTTCAGTTTATCCAGTGGGATTATCCAACTGTCCAAGCAAAAGTTATTGAAAAGTATTTATTTTTATTGTATTACCACACACTATCTCTGTCATGTATTAAGTGTTTGTATAAGAGCAGGTCTATAGTTGTGTCCTTTATTGTTACAGTGGTATCTTATTTTATTTCTGAACCCAGACTACATAAATTCAAATAAATTTAATAAAAATTTTATTTGGGAAAGTGAGATTTAAAATTAAAAACTATTTTAGTTATGACATGAAATGCTTCAAGAAAAGCTCATGAAAATGGTTGAGTTTAAGATGTGTAATTTTATAATTATATTTTTCTTCAAAAAAGAGGAGACAATGCTTGGGGGAAACTGGTATGTATACATTAGACTTATGATAATACTAATTTATTGGATAGGATAAGATTTTAGGAGGATAAAAGATCAAGTGAAATATTTTTCTTGGATTATGGGTATCCACGGAAGTGTTTAATCAAATTGATGGGTGTTTTATATGATTTTTTTTTTCCACAGGGAAAAATGTGTACTTTTGAGGGTGTCAAGAGCTGAGGGAGAGCTAACATGAGAGATTGCCGAGCTAAGTGGAGCAGGAGCTGACCTGAAATGCTAGTTGTCAAATGTTACAGATTAAAAAGTCAAATTCAAAATGGAAGTAAACACTGAACCCTTTAATCACTTACTGTGATAAAAATAAGCAAGAGCATTAAGCAAGTAAAGACTGCTTTGTTCCATGATCCCATGGATTGGTGCCACCAGGATAGTGTTTATTGGATGAGCACTGCCATGGGTAGCTCTCATTGTTGAGGATGCCCCAGACAAAAGGCTTCTGCAGTTTTATGGACCCACATGTTGTGGGCTGTGGTAGAGTGAAAGGGGACAGGGATGGTGTCTAATAGTGGAAAAGTGCTTAGTGCTGAGGAGTGGAGAACGTGAAGTGTCCTCAAGGTCTTCTCTTTCCTCCCAGATATTGAGGTCTCAGCTTAGGTACCTGATTTGGAAGGCCTTGATTTTGAGCCCCTTAGAAAGAGGCATAAATACACAGGAGCATGACCAGGAAAGGGGGCCTGACTCTTTGACTGTAACTCGTTTCAGAGCACAGACTTGGCTGTGCACTGGGTCTGTGTAGGAGGGCAAATTTCCCTCTCTGTGGCCTGCCAGGAAAGCCTTTGTATTTGCCTCTGGTCAGAACTGAAAAATCATGCACAGGGTTTTATGAGGTGCAAGACTCCTCAACTCCACCTCTTGTTATTTTAGGACCTCAGTGAGAAATATAGGCAACACCACTGACATTGATCCAAATGGGTAATAATTTGAGGGGCTGTGTAAATAAACAGGTATTTAGTCTGAGGCAATAGCAGACCATGCCATGACCAAAATAACTCTAAGCACATTGATCAGATTTGCCAGGAGGACTAAAAGTAGACAAGATCTTCAAACATAACCAGGCTAGGAAAAAATGTCATAATAGATTCGTTCTGTTTTAGAAAGCCAGAAAACTTCATTCTGAAGTTCTCATATGACCTGACCTGGGATGCTAATTTATGGGCAGCACAGCTCTTACCTATAAGTAGAAGCTTACCTGAGTGTCTTCCAGTACTAAGGCAGTGCCATGATGGAGAACACCTACAAGAAGAAAAATTTCAGAGGATACACTCGGCTCCCTGGAAACAGATTTCACAGTATTAGGGTACTTCATTAAGAACCTATGTTAATGAAGTATTTAAGCTTCCAAGGCTTCCAGTATGACCTCCCATTGCCCAGAATTCTGCATTATGGCTCCTAGTATAGGGACAATCATTTAGTTTAGTCCTTGATTTAGAATGACTGCCTAAGGCATTCAATTTCAAAGAGTTTTTGGTGTCTATGTTGTCAGTGATGTCTATGTTGTCAGTGTATTCATCTCATTAGTGTGGATATCTGGCAGCCTTCTACTTGAACATTGCAGGAGCTGAGGACAAATCTTTGGTTTCATGGTGAGCTCTACCAGGTGGGTTAGTAGATTAGCAGTTAAATGTAGTCAAAGCACACAAAGCATCTTGTAAAGGCAGCATGCATTCCCCCAGCCTATGCACCTCCCCAGGTGCTGACCTTGTTGTTGTTCTTATTAGTGTGCCCCATTTAACAATCAAAACTTATATAGTAGGTGACTGCCTGGCTTCATGGGCCATGGTGTGGCAGGTCTCAGCATGACTCAGCCGTGCTTGTTTTGGCCATGTGCTGCATTCAGCTCACCGATTCTTCTTGCAAGGGGTTGGGGAACCTGACCAGACCTAGGCAGTGACTTGTCAATGTGGGTTAGAACTCTCTCCAGTTGTTTTCACTTGCTAGTTCCTGAAGTACACAAATTGAAAAAATGAATGAACTAAAACAGTTAAGGCAAGAGGCAGAACAACTGTGAAATCAGATCCAGGAGCCTAAGAAAGCATGTAATAATGCAAAGATTATTCAGATCACATTAAATATGAACTCTGTGGCTCAATACAAATGGGATTAAGATGTACACTTAGGAGTCACCTAGCTAAAATTTATTCTATGCTTTGGGGATATGATTGAGTTAGTGATGCTCAAGAAGAAAAATTAATTATTTGGGATAGCTATACAACAAACAAGATTCAGGCTATTCTTTGAGATCCTTCTAGATGATAACATATGCTTATACTCCTTCTGGTAATTATGTTGCTTGTGGAAAATTGGGCAACATCTGCTCTATACACAACTTAAATACCAGAGAAGGAAATGTGAGAGTGAACCAAGAATTACCAGGTCACACAGGCTATTTGCCCTTCTGATGTTTTTTTGATGAAAGCCAAATTGTTACAAGTTCAGGTGATACAATAGGTGCTTTAGGGATCATCAAAAAGTTTCCCTACACATGGCTTTTCTGCCCCTTCTATTTGATAAGTTAGTACTATACTTGATAGGTATATGTCCAAGAGACTTAAATATTTCATCCATCCATGTGCCAGTTGGGCCCTGAATCTCAGCAGAGTTACAACACCTACTCTCCAGTTCATTGGACTCACCCAAGACAAGTAACAAGGTGGTGATGGTGGACTATGCCCATCCCAAGGAGCAGAGAGTGTCTGCAACTGCAAGCAAGAAAGGTCCATCCATGTGCCCCAAGGGATCAAAGTCCCTCTCAGTTAGAGGCAGAGTGGGCATCACCATTCCCAAATCCTCAAAATTGAGGAATGAACAATAGACTAAAATAGACTTACTATTATTCTACTATAGACTTACTGTGAAAAAATAATTCTATGTTACATTTGCAGGTGAATATTTTTCTATTAAGATTATTATATGCAAAAAAAGAAAAGTTTTCAATAAACTATAAAAAAAGAAGGTTGAAAAAAAAAAAAAGATAGAGGTGCTGGGTGAGATCCAAAGGCCCAGTGTGTTAATTTGAGTTTGTGTAACTTGACCTGGATGAATTTTTGCTTGCACTGAAAGTCTATTTTATTTCAGTAATATGGAATGTATACATAATAGCAGTCTATCATGTTTGATTGTGTTTGCAGTTTTAAAAGAACTGTATTTAAATCTTTATATACACAGGAAATGTCACAATTCTGAGTTTTATAATGGAAAAATAAGGCACAGAGATAGATGAAATTGATACCAAGAGATAGATGAAATTGATACTAAATTGATACTTAGATTTGAAAAAAGTTCCTGGAATTCTGAACTTCCTTTTTAATCTAAAAGAGATGATGATTGATTAATGTTTAAGAATCTTCATAGGCATTGGTACCACGAAGGGGAGTTCTTTTGAATGCCATTAGTTCCTTTGCCATCCAATCAATCTAGATAATAAATGCTCCTATTTAGTTCTTTGAGGGGGAGATAATCTAAAGGTCACAGAGATTTCATACTGCAAATTTATTCATGCATAAGAAAATGACTTTTGGTAATTTTAAAGACTAGTTATAACCAATCAACATTTGGAATAGCTTTCTCTGAAAAGTTGGATGTTCTCATTGATTTGACATTCTGGGACTGAGTTTGTAGAGTGTACCCATATTTCAAAAGTTTGGTAAACATTTGGATTGTTCCTACTTTCCCAGTATTCTCTATCAATATATATCTGGAAGGAGAAAAAAGAGTGTAAACTACAATGTAAACTATAATCCATGCTTAGTGGCAATGCTCCAAAATGTGATCATCAATTGCAATGAATATACCACACTAATAAAGAAGTTGTTCATATGGGGAAAAGTGGGAGGTGTGGGGAGTGGGGCATATGGGGATCCCTTATATTTTTTTATGTAACATTTTATGTAATATAAGTATCTTTTAGAAAAAATAAAAAATATATATATTTTTAAAAAAGACACAGACTGGCAGACATAGGCTGACAGAATGGATAACAGAATATGAGGCTTCCATATGCTGTCTACAATGGACTCATTTTAGACCCAAGGATACAAATAGGCTGATTGTGCAAGGTTGGAAAACAATATTTCACACAAAAAAATAACCAAAAAAAAAAAAAAAAAAAAAAAAAAAAAAAAAAAAAAGCTAGGGTAGCTATAGTAATGTTGGGCAAAAAGACTTAATTTTGAAAATGTTAAAAGAAATGCAGGAAGCCATTATATATTAATAAAAGGGAAAATCCATGAGAAAGAAATAATCATAAATATCAATGCACCTAACCTGAGTGTCCCAAAACAACTGAGGCAAACTCTGGCAAAACTGAAGGGAGAAATATATGTCTACAATAACTGTTGGAGACCTTCAATATGTCACGCACAGAAACAGAGAGAACAACTAGACAGAGAATCAACAAGGAAACAGAGAACTTAAACAAAATCATAAAATAAGCTGGACCTAACAGAAATATAAAGTATACAGCACCACAAATTAGCAGGATATGCATTCTTCTCAAGTGCTTATGGATCTTTCCACAGGATAGACCACATGATTCATCACAAAACAGATGCTAATAAATTAAAAAGATTGAAATTATACCAAATATCTGAAGCAGGAAATCAAGAATGGTCAGGAAAAGGGGAAATTTGCAAATATGTGGAGGGTAAAGAACACACTCTTTTTTTTCTGCAGTACTTCTTTATGGATAAAAGCAGTTTTATTGAGATATATTCACTTACTTTACAATCCACTCAATGTGTACAATCAATGGCTTTTAAAAAAAATTAATTTTAAAGAAATTTTAGATTACAGAAAAGTTACATGGAAAGTATAAGGGATTCCCATATAACTCATGCCCTCCCCCTCCCAAATCTTCTCCTGTTAATAACATTTTAAAATTGGGTGGTACATTTGTTACAATTGATGAATAAATTTCAAAGCATTGTTGCTAACTAAGGTCTGTAGTTTACATTGTGGTTTACACTTAATTCCAATGCCCTAAAAATACCCAATGTTCCACTTATTATTCCCCTCCCCTACCCACAGAACCTCTGGTAACCACTATATTTATAACAATGTTACATATTCTTCCATTACTACCATATTAATAAGTTTAATTTGTCCATGGTTGCATTCTCCCCTTATGTTTGTTGGTTTCTCATTTTGAAGATTTTGGGATGGTAATGCTTCCTCTGCCTCAGATTGAGAAGGAGCTTAAATCTTAAGAAGCAGAAGGAAGGGATTGTTTTGCTTGCAGTTGTAGGTACTCTATGTTTTTTGGAGATGGGGGTTATCGATCATCAACATTTTGTTAGTTGTCCTGGGTGAGTCTGATGATCTGGAGAGTAGGTGTTGGCTGCAACTCTTCTGATATTCAGGACTCAGCTCTCATATAAAGAGAATGAAGATTTAAGATTCTGAGATGTATATTTAATGGGTATAGTGCTAATTATAGGCTTAAAATAAAAAGGGTAGAGAAATCATATGTAGGGAAATTATAAATGAGTCTAACTCTGTTACATTGGGAAGATAGGTTAGCATAAATTTCAAGGAAAGGCCCACCAAAAGGGTGTTGATTTCATGGGATTGTGCACCTTGCCTATAATGTTCAGATGGATCTACAGCCCTCAGTAGCAACCCTAATTAAGGCTTTGTTCATAGTGGCAGTTAGTGAGATCTGAGACATGCATAAGTAAAACCTCTGGAATGACCTCCCAACAGATTTTGAAATGTCTTAGCTATAAAAAATCTTTTGTATTTGATGTTCTCCCCTTTTGTTAAAAGTCTCTTTCCAAATGCATCACCGGTTGGTGCTTGGTATTAATCCCTTAGGGCCAGGGAGGCTCGTCCCTGGGAGTCATATCCCATGCTGGGGGAGGGGGTAATTGTAGTACATTTATTTGCTGAGTTTGACATAGAAAGAGACCACATTTGAGTAGCAAGGAGGTTTTCAGGAGGTAAATCTTAGCAGTAGTTATTATTAGGCTAAGTTTCAATTTTACAAGCATAAGGTTCATAGTTACATGCATTAATAAGGAGTGCTTAACATATTGGTCTGTTTTCTTTTATTTAGGCACTGCTTATATACTCAAGAAATTCTTGCCTCTCTATTTGAGAATGTATCAGGACTGCCCAGGATGGGAGTTTAATATTTTGTTGTTTATTGTGTTGGTCTTCACCCACTGAGATAAGATCCTATGACAATATGAACACACTCATATTCCATAGAGGTATGTCCCAGGTGCACCCTCTCCCACACATCCCCCACCACTGAAATTCTGCACCAGTGATGCTTTCCTGCAATATTTGCCAAAAGACATCCCCACAATTGTATTTTTAGTCACAGACATCCACTGCCCCGGATTTCACCTGTTCCTTCCTCCAGCTCTCCCCATAGTTCTATGGACAGTACAACCCATCCCTTAACCCTGTCCACCTTCACACTCTAGCACTGACACTCATATCTCTGCACCACCATTACCCCCATCTACTACCAAACCACCCCCTTCCAGCTTATCATAGGAAGAGCACACTCTTGAACAATCAGAGTGACAAAAATGAAATTGCAAGAGAAATCAATAAACTTCTCAAGACAAATGAAAACAAGAACGCAAGTTATTCCAAATGTATATGGTGCAGAGAAGACAATGCTGAGAGGGAATTTTCTAGGCCTAAAGGCCTATATTAAAAAAGAATAAAGAGCTGAAATCAAAGACCGAACTGAAGACCAGGGAGAACTAGAAAAAGAACAGCTAACTAATCCCAAATCAAGCAGAAAGAAAGAAATAACAAAGATTAGAAAAAAAATAAATTATATTTTTAAAATATAGAGAAAATAAACAAAACCAGAAGCTGGTTCTTTGAGAAGATCAATAAAATCAACAAGCCTGTAGCCAGACAAACAAAGAGAAATGAAAACGAAGACAGATGCAATAAATAAAATCAGGATGAAAGGGGGGGCTTTACTACTGTGGGGTCACAGAAATAAAATGGATCATAAGAGGATACCATGAAAAATGGCATGCCAAAAACTAGACAATCTCAATGAAATGGACAAATTCCTAGAAATGCATGGACAATATACACTGACTCTAGAAGAAATACAAAAACTCAACATACAAATCACCAGTAAAGTGATTGAATCTGTCATCAAAAATCTGTCCCCCCCAAAAGCCCAAGAACAGATGGCTTCACAAGCGAATACTACCAATCATTTTAAGAGAAGTTAATATCAATTTTATATAAACTCTTCCAAAAAGTTTATGAAGAGGGAACACTACTTAACCTGACTTATGGAGCACACATGACCCTAATACCAAAACCAGGTAAAGATTGTACATGAATAGAAAATTACATATATATCTCTCTTATGAATATAGATGCAAAAACTCTCAACAAAATACTTGAAATTCATATCCAACAACATATTTAAAAAATTATACACCACAATCAACTGGGTTTTATCCTAGGTATGCAAGGGTGGCTTGACACAAGAAAATCAATCAAGGTAATATACCACATTAACATATAAATGAAAAAAAACACACATAATCATCTCAATTGATGCAGAAAAGTCATTTGACAAAATCCAGCATCCTTTCCTGTCAAAAACCTTCAAAATAAAGGAATAGAAGAAAAATTCCTCAACATGATACAGGGCATATATGAAAAAACCACAAACAACATCATACTGGGAAAGCTTTCAACTTTCCCTCTGAGATCAGGTACAAGACAAGGATTCCCATAATCACCACTGTTATTTCACATTGTGCTAGAAGATATAGCTAGAGCAATTAGGCAAGAAAAAGAAATAAAAGTCATCCAAATTGGAAAACATAAAGCACAACTCTCACTATTCACATATGATGTGATCTTATATTTTGAAATTTCTGATATATCTATAACAAAGCTACCAGAACTAATAAAAGAGTTCAGAAAAGTGTTGGAATACAAGATCAACAATCAAATATCAATAGTGTATCTGAACAGTATTAATTAGCAAACTCAGGGGGAAATCAGAGGAAAAAATTCATTTACAATAGCAACTAAAGTAAATATCTAGGAATAACTTAACTAAGGATGTAAAGGACATGTACACAGAAACTACACAACATTTCTAAAAGAAATCAAAGGAGACATAAATAAATGGAAGTACATTCTATGATCATGGACTGGAAGACTAAATATCCTTAAGATAATCAATTCTATCCAAATTGATTTACAGGTTTAATGCAATCGCAACCAAAATTTCAACAGCCTACTTTATAAAAATAAAAAAGTCAATTACCACATTTATTTGAAAGGGAGAGGAGACTTGAATAGCCAAAAAAAAAAAAAAACAGACAAACAAAGAAAAAACAAACCCTAAAACAGAAGAGCAAAATCAGAGAACACACGCTTCCATATCTTAAAGAATATTACAAATGTACAGTGGTCAAAATAGCATGATATTGCCATAAAGATAGATATATTGATCAATCAATGGAATCAAATTGATAGTTCAGGAATACACCTTCACCTCTATGATCAACTTATTTTTTTACAAGACTACAAGGTACACTTTACTGGGACAGAAAAATCTCTTCAACAAATGGGGAACTGAACTTCTATAACCAAAAGAACAAAAGAGTACCTCTATCATACTACCTATGCAAAATTAAACTCAAAATGGAACAAAGACCTAAGCATAAAAGTCAGGAACATAAAACTCCTAGGAGATAATGTAGGAAAGCATCTTCAAGATTAAGTGGGAGAAGGTGGGTTCTTAGACCTCACACTCAAAGCATGAGCAACAAAAGAAAAAAAAAAAAAAGATAGCTAGGACCTCTTCAAAATTAAACACTTTTGCACATAAAAGGACTTTTTCAAGTGGATGAAAAGGCAGCCTACTCAATGGAAGAATTATTTGGAAGTCACATATCCAATAAGGGTTTGATATCCATGATATATGAAGCAAAAGATTTCATATATGAGGCAAAAGATTCGAATAGACATTTTTCCAGAGAGAAAATATAAATGGTCTAAAACACACGAAAAGATGTTCAACATCATTAGCTACTAGGAAAATATGAGTGAAAGCTACAATGAAATAACATTTCACACCTATTGAAATGACCACTATTTTTTTTTTTCAATTCCTGAAAATTACAAGTGTTGGAGAGGATGTGGAAAAACAGGAACACTTACTTTTGGTGGGAATGTAGACTCACACAGCCACCATGGTAGACTGGCAGTTCCTATGGAAGTTAAATGTAGATCTGCCATGTGATCTGGCAATATCAATACTATGTATATACCTTGAAGAACTGAGAGCAGGGACACAACCAGACATTTGCACAACAGTGTTCAAAATTATTCACAATTGCCAAAAGAGGAAAACAATCCAGGTGTCCATCAATTGATGATTATATACAATATAAACAAAATGTGGTATATAAAATCAATTGAATATTATGCAATAATATTCCATTGTATGCATAAGAATATACATAAGAATGTACATATGATAGAATATTATTCAGCTGTAAGAAGAAATGAAGTCAGGAATCATATGATAACATGGATGAACCTTGAGGACATGTTGAGTGAAGCAAGACAGACAGAAAAGGACAAATATTTTATGATTTCACTATTTTGTACTAAATATATTGTGTAACCCATGGAGTTAATAGCTAGAATTAGGTCACCAGAAAATAGAATGAGCACAGAGAATGGAAAACTGAGGCTTAATCTTTGCAGAATTCTTAAATTCTTTGTACAGCTCAGGAATTCAGCACCTTGTTAGTGGGCCTTACTTGAGTTAGACACATTTATAGGTTCTCTACACACGGCTCTTCTGCCCCTTTTATATGAACCTATAATTAATACTATACTTGATAAATATGAGTCCCAGAGACTTAAATCTTTGATCCATCCATGTGCCAGCTGAGCCTTGAATTTCAGCAGAGTTGCAACACCTACTATCCAGTTCATTGGACTCACCTAGGACAACTAACAAGAAGAGGAGAATGTCCATCCCAAGGAACTGACAGTGTGTGCAACTGCAGGCAAGATATTTCCGTTCATCTGCCCCATGGGATCTAAGCTCCCTCTCAATTAGAAGCAGAGTTGACATCACCATCCCCAAATCCTCAAGATTGTGGAATGAACAATGGCCTCAAGTAGACTTATTATTATTCTACTATAAACTAATTATTATTCTAGCAATGGAAGAACTCTTATCATTGAAATAAAGGCAGTGGCCATCAGAGTTTCTGAGGGATGGGACAGGGAAGAATAGGTGTAATATGGGGGAATTTTGGGGACATTGAAGTTGTGACATTGCAGTGACAGATACAGGCAATTGTATATTTTGTCATAATCTACAAGATTGTGCAGGACAGAGTGTAACCTATAATGTAAGCTCTAGTCCATGATTAGCAGCAATGCTTCAATCTGGGTTCATCAAATGTAACAAACATAAAAAAATAAATGGATAGAAATGATGAAAGCATATTATAGTGTTTGTAATTAGCAGTGCTACTATATGGGTATGATAGTGGTTGAAAGGGAAAGTCTAAGGACATGTTTATAACTAGAAGGAAAGATAAAAATGAAACATGGGGCTCTTCAGCATAACAAACCTTCTTGTGGACAATGAGAAGAGTTAATAGTGAATACATAAGAATGTTTTTCTCTGAATTAGAACAAATGTATGTTAATGTTATGAAGTGTTAATGATAGGATGATATTTACACACAAAAAACCACCACATGCAAACTATGGACTGTAGGAAATAGTAATGTATTAATACTCTCCCAACAATGGTATAAAAGGAGGAACTATTCTAAGTGAAAGACACCAGGCATAAAGTATTCCATATTGCTTGACTACATCTATACAAAATCTAAGTACAAGTAAATTTATAGAGAATGAAATAGATTAGCAGTTAAGTTTGGCAGGGGAAGAACAGAGGTTTTGAGAGGTGGCTACTAAGGGATATTTTTTTTTTCTTTCCCGAGTAATGAAAATGGTCTAATATTGATTGCAGTGGTGAATGTAAAACTCTATGATTATACCAAATGATATTGATTATACACTTTATATGGATTTTATAGCTTATGAATATTTCAATAAAACTGATTTATGAAACAGAAAAGACTTGCTGAGATTTTTCTTCTTGTATCATTTTATATATTATAATAATTTATATTTTCATAATATTGAGTCTTCTAAACTATAAATGTGGTTAATCTCTCAATTAATATAATTCTTCTTTATTAACTCTCAATGACATTTATAATTTTCTCCATGAGGTCCTGTATAACTCCTATGTATATATTTGTATATATGTGTATATGTATATATTTCTCCTAAGTATATATTTCATGCTATCATCAATTGTTTCATTTAAAATTTCATTATTTTTTTATGGCTTATAGATTTTGATGTTTCTTTATTGATTTTAAGCAACCAATTGCCTTTCAAACTTATTCAATTAATATTCTCACAATATTTGTGCAGATTCTTTTTTATCTTTCACATTCACAATTAATCAGCTGCTCATAGAAGTACCCCCTTTTCTTTTCCAATTATTATATATTTATTTTCTTTGTCCTGCCTCAATATATCACCTAATAACAGTGGTGAGAGGGATCTGATTTGTCTTATTCCCTACCAAAGGATACTTCTACCACGAATATTTTAAGTTCTAATATGTTTTACTTAGGAGAATTTCCTTTATAATAGTTACTTTTCTCTAAGTAAGGATTTTCCCCTCTAAATATTATTAAGTTTTTATCATAAATAAGAATTTTATTGAAACAGAAATATTTTCTTCAAACAAATCATAATAATGGATATTTTACTTTTATGTTCTGTGGTTGATATGAATTATACTATTTTACTTTCTAATTTTAAGTGATGTACATTTCTGAGATAAATACAGCTTGATCATAATATTTTGTATTTTTTATACTTCATTATGATAATTTTGTACAATTTTTACATACACATTAATTTATTTTGGAAAACCTATCAAACATATCCTTTTCTATCAAGTTTCATTTTTTGAAGAATATTCCACGCACAGCTTCCTATCCTCCTTTTTGAATTTAGACAGTTGCATGATGTCTTCTGTACATCTCTCATGTTAATTCCTCCCTTCAGTGTTATGAAATGTAAATCATATAGTGTCTTCATTCAGAGAGTATTCTAAGAAAGCACAAGTGGGCATTAGAATGCTGAGAATTTGTCATATAAGACGTGACATATTTTCCTGATTCATATCTTTTGTTTAATATCAGTTTATCTTTTGTGGCTAAAGTATGATTGAATAGTTCCCTTTTTTAATAGTCATATTTCCTTTCAACTAAAAGAGCAGACTTTCTTATCAATATAATATTAATATTTATCTGTAATATTTTTCACTCTATTTTCTCTGTTTTCTTATTCTTTACAGATTTTGACATTCTTAAGTCCTCTTTGCTATGTCTCTGTTTTCCTCTGTTTTCCAAATAGTCACATTTAATTTTTGTCTTTCCTCTGGTAAATTTTCTCCACAATAATTTCCTCTACCATATTTGCTGTATTTCAACAACCATATTTATAAGCAGTCATATATGTATATTTTATTGCTCCTGATTTTAGTTTAAATTCTGAGAGACCATTACTTAACACATTCCTGAAATGTTTCCCCATATATTTTTCTAGGAGTTTTATAGTTTTAGTTATTATATTTTACTTTTGGTCCACTTTCAGTTAATTTTTGGATAAGGTGTGAGGTAGGAATACACTTGTATTTGCTTGCGTATAGATTCCATTCCAGTTTTCCCAGAATCATTTGTTGAAGAGAATTTCTTCCCATATTGAGTGGTATTTTCCAGACGAATACTACTTCATGTTATAAAACATTTCATGGTTAGAACCCATTCAAATTGCTAAATGGATTACTGGATATAAATCTAATAATATAGGAAATGTTCTTTAATAAGGTTTCAGATTCCTAATTGGAAGTATTATTTAAGAAGTCACCACTTACTGAGTTATGGTGTAGAATATTAGTGTTAAGGAAGAATGTGAACAATTATATAAAGTGATAAACATCCCTTCCTTTTTCTAAACATGTATTTGTATTTCATATTTTCTTCACATTCTTCAAATAACAACATAAACAATGGAATAAATAAAAAAGCAGTTACGAGAATTCATCTATCTTAATACTTTTAAAGAGATATTCAAAAGATTGAAACCATTTCTCTCATCTCAATAATTTTATTTTGGTTTTGTGAAATAATGTATATTTAAATGCACTATTGCAGTAAAAATAAGGGATTTATAACTTTTCATAAATTAAATAATTTTCATAGTTATATCAGTGTTAATTTCTATTATAGTGATTTTCAATAGATATAACATTTAGAATTATGTTATTTGGAGTTTTCAATAATTATTTAAAGTGTAAATTGTTCCTGAAACCAAAACCATGGATGAAAGAAGATTTATGTAAATTCTATTAAGTTAGGTTCTGCAATATTTCAAGGAATCTCAGGTGGTGAATGTTTGTACATATTGTGTCTCCTACTGGCAATTTTTGAGTGCTAAATTTCTATGAAAATAATAATACTATGGTACTAGCAGAAGTCTGGCCATCATTTTCCATTACACTCATCACATGCAAATTTGCTTGGTGCCTCTTTGTAGTTTGATTCCCTCTGAATTTTTCTTGCCATAGAAGGAGATTTTGCAGCCTCTATAAACTGAGAAAATCTTCACAATTTAGCCCTTTTTCCCCCAAAATAAGCATATGGAGTCTAAGAACATGGAGCTAAAGGTCTGCTGCATGTTCCCAGCTGAGGTGAAGCCAAAAATATCCTATATTAAGTCAAAGGGGATTATGCTTTCATAGATTTGACTTCTTTTCTCTACTCATCAAATGTTCCCTGCTGACTTATGTAACTATATTGATAATATGTGCATACATATGGTGATATATTTTTGAGCATCATTTCCAAGATTATCCTGGGAGCTTCTTAATTTCTCCAAAATTCTCTGGATTGGAATCTATTAATAGGAATTTTCAGAAAATTACACATGGGTTACTTTGGGTATAGTAACTTAAAATAAGAGGGGTACCTTTCATTACTATCATATACTATGTAAAAGTATCACTCCAATACAATTTGATGAGTCCCAGTCTTTGCCACAATCAATTGTATTTGCTTTCTTTTTAAAATACATTTGATGTGTATCCTACTTTAATTTAGTTATTACTGTGCATGATTTGTCTGTATTTGTTGTTTTCCATAATTTTAGACACTATATGATTTTCTTCTTGCCACAATATTCATCCAAACACTTTGAAAAATATTTTATTGGAGTTTTCACAATATTATGGACATATTACAATAGTTATTAAATATATTTATAATGTTGCAGCAGTTTGATATTGTTTATGAAATAAAAAAAATAGATATTGGATTATGTTTGTAAACTGGTTTGTTCCTCTGGGCATATTAGATTATATTGGACTCAGAGGTTTCACTTTTACTTGATTAAATAATGATTGAGACTATGTTTGGGCCACATCAGTAAGACTTTGAGTCCCCACCCAAGGAGGCAGGGACTCACAGAGAAACTGCACTGCAGAGGCAGAGAAGGGAATTTGGAATTTTGATCCTGGAGCCTGGGAAGTAAACACATAGAGAAGCAGATATATGAGGAAGGAGAGAAGGCTCAATTGGACACAGCAGAGGCCCCAGGAAGAGAGATGAGCTATTTGCCTGATAGTCTATGCCTGGCCTTGTGGAAAGAGCAGAGGCGCTGAGCCCGGAGAGATCTGGGAAGAGAGGAACCCAGGAAGTCTGAACCCTTGCAGACCTCAGCAGCCATCTTGCTCCAATACATGGCAACAGACTTTGGTGAGGGAACTAACTTATGTTTTATGCCTGGTAAAAGTGGGCTTCTACCTCAAATAAATATTCTTTATAAAAACCAACAGATTTCTGGTATTTTGCATCAGAACCTGTTTGGCTGAGTAATACAAATGTGATGTAAAATTCAAATTGTATTGAATTACCAGTGATCTATGAAAAATTTTGAATATATCTCTTTTGTAAATTTTAATAAGAAAATCTATGCTAATTTTATTGCGATTTAACATTATTTCAAATTTAACTAATCTCAAAAATATAGCCAAGGAATACTTACCAATCAGGAAATGAGGGAAAACTGGCTGCTCCAGAGGGTTTAATCACCATTCCTCTATTTCTCCTCACAGAGAAGTCCCATATGTGTACTTCATAGGGGATAATCATAGTACAAAGAATCTACAAACAAAATTGTTCAGATTGTTAAGGCTAAATGCATTACACCTTTCTCATAGGTTTCCTGCATATACAAATTAAGTAGTTCTGAAATGAAACCCCTCAAGATAATTAGATTTAGATTTGAAAGTATAATTAAGATTGAAACCAGGTTTAATTATAGTTGTGTAAGCTTCAAGGCATTCTCCCTGAGAAGTGACTCCACAGATTTTATTCAGTGAGAAAAAAAAGAGTCAGGATCATGAATTCTGTAAAGTCTCTATAATTGTGTAAAAGACATGTTCATGTTATAGAAAATAATCATAACTCATCATTTATCAGGTACGTTTGTATGCACAAATTCATGTTTTCTTTAAAATGACTGAAAAATCACTGAAATAGTTGCAGTATATTTCAAGATGCTTAGCATGCTTTATTTCTGCTTCATATAATAAACTGACACCAATATATAGCCTGAATGTTACTGGTTCTGGTTTCATTATTGATGATTGGTTTTAAAAATGGTACCAGATCGGGGAAGATGGCATTGAAGTAAGTCATCAGTGATCACTTCCCTCACAAAAACAACAGAGGAAGGGCAAAAAGCTATCCAAGGGAACTGCTTTGGGGATCTACAGACCAGAAGAATGCTGCATATCATCCAGGAGGGACAGCATCAGAGAGACAAAGAGGCCAAATGAAAACTGTGAGTTACTTGCCCCTGTGGTTGGGAATGGCACATATACCCTACCCTCAAGGCAAATATCCTTGGTAAAACCCCTGGCTCACTGCAGCTATCTGAATGGGAAAGAACAGTCTCTGGGAGGAAGAGGGGTCTGTTGGAGGGTGGAGAGTGGTTTTCCTTCAGTGAGTTTGGCCAGATGAGGCATCTTTGAATCTGAAAAAAAAAAAAAAAAACACCACTGCAGCCAGCACTGAAGCAGCCACAGGGAAAGGGATCTGATCAGGCAGGCTGCAACACCCAGCTGCCCTATGAGAGAGAACTACATCACTGAAGAGGTAGGTGGAGACAGGCACATAACCAACCTGAGAGAGAAGGAAGCCAGGAGAGATAGCTTGAAAACAGTTAAACTTTCCCAACTTCCCTTAGGGAAAGGGGGCAGGGAGAGACAGATAAGCTTTGAGAAGCCTACTTAACCTGTGGAGTGGGTGTACATCAGTTTAAGAATGCCTGCCTCACACATACTAAGTCCCTCATTTGATTCCTGGTAACTCCTAAGAGAAGGGATCCAGAGAGTGATCCACTGTGTTGTAAGGCACCCAGCTGTTACCTTATGACAGGGAGCATATACACTGAGATTTTCTTGTTTTAGGTTTTTTGATCCATTGTTTGTTATTTCTTATCTTTTTTCATTCTTTATTTTATTTGTTAAAACTGGGAACCTCACTTGTGGAAAACAGGCTGAAGGGTGATTGATGAGCACCAGGAGCATGAGACAGTGCCTAGGGGCCTAAGACATAAGCCTGTGTTTCCTGGTTTGTTTAGTTTCTTTTTGTCTTTTCTCTTTCTCTTTTTCCTTTTTTTCTTTTCATTATTTTTTCTACTTAGTTTCTTTATTTCTTTTCTTTCTTTAAGTTTTCCCTCTTCTATTCCTTTCCTTTCATCCAACTTTTCCGGTTAGGTCTTCATTGTTTTTCTTTTTTCTTTACTTTGTTTAGTCTTGTCTTCTCATCTTTCTGGCCATTTTTTAAATTGTATTTTTTCTATTTTTTTCTTGTTTCATTTTTTAATTCCACTTTTAAAATTCTTATTCCTTTGTTTATTTTATGATTTTTTACTCAATAATTTTCATTTTCTTGGCTCTTTTATGGTTTCCTTTAAATTTTGCTACTATTACTATTATTTATTTCCTCCTCTTCTTTCTTTCCTTTTCTATGGTCTTAATATTTTATCAAGGGAATACAGACAGCTACAAGGATATAGAAGAAGAAGAAACAAGTGTCAAAAAGGAAACTTACCACAAAAAAGAAACAAAATAAATCCCTAGAGTAGAAAGGGAAGGTAAGTTTCCAAATAAGCCCATCAGTATAAACAGTTGTTTAGACACCAACAAAAAAATCACAAGCCTTCCTAAGAAACAGGAAGACATGGCTCATTCTAATGAACAAAATAACAGGAGGAGATGCAGAACATGGGACAACTAATCAAGGATGTCCAAACAGATAATATGAATCAGCTTAATGAAGTGATAAAGGATAATAAGAAGACATTGGGGAAACATACTAAGAAATTATAAACATATTTAAACATATAACTGATCTGATGGTGATGAATGGCACAGTGCAAGAAACCAAAAATAAGATGAAAGACTGTAATAGCAGATTTAAACAGGCAGAGGAAAGAATTAGTGACATTGAAGATAGTACATGTGAAATCAGACAGATAGACTAGATAGAAAAAAAGATAGAAAAAAAACCATCATTGATTCAGGGAATTGAATGACAACATGAAACCCACAAACATGTGCATTATAGGCATCCCAAAGGGAGAAGAGAAGGGAGCAGACAGTATGTTAGAGGAAATAATGGCTGAATAATGGCTGAAAATTTCCCAACTCTTTTGAGGAATATGAATGTACATGCCCAGGAAGAACAGCCCAACACAAACAGTATAAATCCTAACAGGCCTACACAGAGACATATATTTATCAAATTGCCCAATGGCCAAGACAAAGAAAGAATACTGAATGCAGCACGAGAAAAGAGATCCATCATATATAATAGAAGATTGATATGATTGAGCACTGAATTCTCATTATAAACCATGGAGGCAAGAAGGCAGTGGTATAAAATAGTTAAGTTGTTAAAGAAAAAAACTGTCAGTCAAGAATTCTGTATCCAGAAAAGCTGGCATTCAAAAATGAGGGACAGTGCAAAGTATTCAGAGATAAACAGAAATTAAGAGAGTTTGTCAATAAGAAAACTGCCCTTCAAGAAATACTAAAAGGAGTTCTGCAGGATGAAAGGAATAAACAGGAAAGAGATGGTTGAAGGACAGTGTAAGATGGAAGATTATTGGTAAGCATAACTAAAACGATACAAAGAGAAATAAAAACAAAATATGACAAATATAAATTAAAAAAAATATGGCTAATGTAAGGAATGCCTTGTCAATAATAACATTGAATGTTAATTGGTTAGACTCTCCAATCAAGAGACACAGATTGGCAGAATGGATAAGGAAATATGATCCATCTATATGTTGTCTATGAGAAACTCACCTTAACCCAGGGACACAAGGAATAAGATTTTACATGCAAACGATAACCAAAAAGGGTGGAGGTAGCTATAATAATATCAGACAAAATACATTTAAAAGCAAAACTATTGTAAGAGGCAAAGAAGGATACTATATATTAATAAAAGGTGTACTCTATCAAAGAAGAAAGGACAATCATAAACATGATGGACCTAACCAGGGTGCCTCAAAATACATAAGGCAAACATTGGAAAAACTATGGGGAGAAATAGTTGCCTCTACAATTACAGTGGGGGAATTTAATACACCATTATCACCATTAGACAGAACATCTCAACAGAGGGTCAATAAAGAAACAGAGATCTTGAATAAAATTTTAGAGGACATATATAGACATATATAGACATTAATAGACATATACAGAACATTATACCCAAGTACAGCAAGATATACATCCTTATCAAGTGTACATGGATCATTCTCCAGGATAGACCACATGTTAGGTCACAGAAAACTCTCACTGAATTCAGAAAGATTGAATTTATACAAAGCAATTTCTCTGACCACAATGGAATGAAGCTGGAAATCAGTTAGGTGCATAAAACCAGAATAAGTACAAAGATATGGAAGTTAAACAACACAATCTTAGACAATCAGTGGGTCAAGGAAAAAATTGCAAAAGAAATCTGTAACTACATTGAAATGAATAAATATGAGAACACAGCATATCAAAACCTATGGAATGCAGCAAAAGAAGTGCTTAGAATGAAATTTATAGCCATAAATGCATATATTAAAAAAGAAGAAGAAAGAGCTAACATCAAAGACCTAACTGCACACCTGGAGGAATTAGAAAAAAGAACAACTAACTTATCCCAAAGCAAGCAGAAAGAAGGAAATAACAAAGATTAGAAGAGAACTAAATGAAATTGAGAAAAAGAAAAGTACTAGAAAAATTAACAAATCTAAAAGCTTGTTCTTTGAGAAGATTAAGAAAATTGACAAACCTTTAGCTAGATTAACAAAGTAAAAAAGACAGAAGGTGCAAATACATAAAATAAAATAAAAAAACAAGGGGATATCACCACTGATCCCACAGAAATAGAGTAACATAAGAGGATACTTTGAAAAATTGTATGCCAACAGGTTGGATAACTTAGATAAAATGGACAAATTTCTAGAAACACACAAACAGCCTAAATTGACTTTTGAAGAAATTGATGAACCCAATAGACCAATCACAAGTAATGAGATTAAATTAGTTATCAAAAACTTCCCAACACAGAAGAGCTCAGGACCATATGGCTTCACTGGTGAATTCTACCAGCCATTTTGAAAAGAGCTAACACTAATGCTGCTTAAACTCTCCCAGAAAATAGATGTGGAGGGAACATTGCTTAACTCATTCTCTGATACCTTCACCCTAATACCAAAGCCTCATAAAGATGTTTCAAGAAAGGAAAACTACGACCAATCTCTAATGAACCTGGATGCTAAAATCCTCAACAAAATACTTGTTAATCATATTCAGAAACACACCAAACAAATTATACACCATGACCCCATGAGTTTCTTATCTTGTATGCAAGAATGTTTCAAAAGAAAAAAATCAATCAATGTAATACACCACATTAACAGATCAAAAGGAAAAAACAAACATCATCTTTATTGATGCAGAAAAAGCATTTGACAAAACACAGCATCCTTTCTTGATAAAAACTCCTCAAAAGATAGGAATAGAAGGAAAGATCTTCAAAATGATAAAGCGTATATATGAAAAACACACATCTAACATTATACTCAATGGTGAAATTCTAAACGCTTTCACTCTGAGATCTGGAACAATACAAGGATGCCCACTGTCACTGATCTTATTTAACATTGTGTTGGAAGGACTTGCTCAAGGACTTAGGCAAGAAAAAGATGAAAAAGGCATCCAAATTAGAAAGGAAGAAGTAAAAATTTCACTCTTTGCAGATGACATGATCCTATACATAGAAAGCCCTGAGAAATGTAAAACAAAGCTTCTAGAGCTGATAAATGAGTTCAGTAAAGTGGCAGAATATAAGATCAACATGCAAAAATCAGTAGCATTTCTGTACACCAATAATGAGCAATCTGAGGAGCAAATCAAGAATATTCCATTTACAATAGTAACTAAAAGAATCAAATACATAGGAATAATCTTGACTAAAGATATAAAGGACTTGTAACACAGAAATCTAAACAACACTGTTAAAGGAAATCAGAGAAGACCAAAATAAATGGAAGGATATTCCATGTTCATTTATTGGAAGTCTAAACATCATAAAGATGTTTGTCCTACCCAAACTGATTTACAAATTTAACACAATCCCAATAAAAATTACTACAGCATTTTTTACTCAATTGGAAAAGCCAATTATGAAATTTATTTGGAAGGGCAAGGGGCACCAAATAGCTGAATACATTGAAAAAGAAAAACAAAATTGGAGGAATCTTGCTACCTGACTTTAAAGCATACTACAAAGCTATAGTGGTCAAAATTTCATGGTATTAGCAAAATGATAGACATAGTGACCAATGGAACTGAATTGAGAGTTCTGATACCAATTCTCATTTATACAGTCAACTGATACTTGACAAGGCCACCAAGCACATTCAACTGGGACAGACTGGCCTCTTCAAGAAATGGTGCTGGGAGAACTGGATGTTCATAACCAAAAGAATGAGAGATCACCATTTCATGCCCCATACAAAAATTAACTCAGGATGGAGCCTGGAGAACAGCATGTGCCTTGCTCTAAGCATATGTGTGGCTTTCAAAATTCCCTCAATACATGTAATCACTGAGTTTCAATTTTCCCGAAGAAATTCTTAGTATATCTTCAGGGACTAAGGTGATCTATGGTATGTCTCAACCATAATATTTTTGCTCCAGGAAACTATGTTAGATTGTTCCCTTAGTGTTCTTGTAATCAGGCCTGCCACATGTAAGTCCATGGTGAGTTCTGGGATGGGGAAGACAGAAATGAGCTTCTTGGGTCTGCCCTTCAGGAAGCCACCACAAGGATTGTAATAGACATACATACACTCTGATTTACAAGTAAGGGATTCACATTAGAAGTCCTCACTTACATTTCACAGACTGTGGTGTTGAGCTAGAAAGAGTGTGGAGGGAGGGATGGTAAAAGAGTTACAATGCAGTCTAATCCTTTATAAGTTTCTATTTTTCTTGATTCAGAATTCTTTCGGTTGGTGTAAATCTTTTATTATTTTCCAGAATTCTGAGAAATTTGGTTCTGACAGTTTTAGCTTGCTTCTCAAAATTTATGTAGGAGAAGAGAATTTTGGAGCTTCTTTATCCATCATCTTTCTCTTTTCAGTCTCAAAATTGTTGACATTTCATGAACTTCCCACGTTAAGTATTAGTAAATCCTATATGCTTAATTCAAACAAGAACCTTCATCACCTACTATATATATAATGGTCATTTCTATCCCAAGCAGCCTTCCTCATGACAAGGAGTGCCACTTATATCAGCAGAACCTGCAGGACTAGTCAGTGCCTATTCAGATCAAGTCCATCAGAGCATGCCTTCTTACCTTAGCCTGCTCTTCCTCTCTCTCAGAACCCAAGCTCTGTGGAGGCTGAATTTCTCACAAAGATTAATCTGGAAAATCATAGATAGTTGCTTCAATGCCAAAAATACATGATATATTTCTCAGGTTTTGTGTTGACTCCTCTGTGATCACCATCTACTCACCTTGGATTCAGGCCTAAGAACACCCCTGGCCAGAAGATATCCATGGTCAGTGCCTAGAATCCAGGAGCAGCGGTGGCTGGGCTGATGGCTTGATGAACTGGAAAGCATAGGAAGATGTGTGATGTCTGCCCATCAAAGCCTCCTGTTTTCTGGGGAGAACCAATGGCAGTGTCAGGAGGCAGGCCATCTGGAAGGTTTACTGACATCAACCCAAACAATTAAAATGGACAATGGAAGTATCAGGAGCAGGGTCCTGGAGACTCCCATTTATGGACAGCCACAACCTTTTGTTGCCTGGATCAAGGGGAAGTCTGTATGGTAATGGTGTCACAGGGCCAGTGAGTTTAAGTATCCATTGTAATGCTTGCAGTGCTTTACAATCTATTGCAGACATTTTCTCCATTTTAAAAACTATTGTGCCCACATTACAAAATACAAGCTGAGTATAAATTTTACCCCAAGAAAATCCCAAGTACTCAATGCAATTGAACTAAGTGGAAAGGAAAGATTAAATTTTACTTCAAGGGTGAAGATCAAAAATGCTGTAGAAGAAGGCATGGGTATAGTAAAAAAAAAAAAGTGGAAGGATAAACGAATGCTTCATATAAAGTAGTAGTAACAAATCATTTAATTGATTAGAGACCATTAAAATAAGGTATATATCAAAGTTATCAAAACAAAGAATGAAAAGAGAATTTATAAATTTACTTATATTTGTATACTATTTTGAGGCTTATTCTTCCAGTACTTTTTGTACAGGCTTAGTTTTCTTGTTCCAGTGTCAGTATAGACTTTCTGTTCTCTCTAGTGATGACATATCTCAGGAAGCAAGAACTTGTGGTCTAACTTTAAAAAATTCCTGTTAAAGGTGTTTTGTAGTATTATGGAATAAACAGATTTGATTTAATTCAAGTCACTAGATTTCCTTAGAAAACAAATTATTGTAAATTAAAAATGGAATCAAGAGACATTTGAAGTTAATATTTATATAATTAGTGCAAGACTTTAAATAGCTAAATAAAATATAAAACTGAAATATAAGCTTGTTTTAACTGATCTTGTTAAAAATTTAGGTAATGCTGCAAATCTTGCAACTATTATTAAAAGTTAAAGATATTTTTCTATGTTCTTAGAGTTGGCCTGTAGTTCACATGTAAATGACATTCCTGAGACACTTTAGTCAGACACTTGTATGGTGAGTTTTATGTCTCCCTGGTATGAAAACACTGCTATGATCTAATAAAAAGACATTTTCATAGGATATGCCTTGTGGAAATTTAGAACTGGTGAATGAAGAATTTGAAACAGTCCTGCCTCACTGTCATCATACTTCCATTATCCTTGGGCTCTATGTGTTCCAATGGACACTTAATTTAAAACATTTGAAAGTATATTTTGATTTTCTAAATGATCTAAATGAATCACTAGCACGTTTTCTTCTCATGGGATACATAAAGATTATTCTTACATAACTGTGTATTCCAGTTCCAGTCATGTAGGCAACTTGCATTCAGAGCACAAAGACATCCCTCCTTCCCTCCACCTGGACAAGTTATAACACTAAACAGGAACTCTACACAATATTGAGGGAAAATATAAACAAGGCCTAATGGCTAGAATAATGTGGTAAGGTTTTGGAATCTTGCAAAACTTTTTGTTGGTGAAGTTTTTGAACAATAATATGGGACTCATTAAGCTAACTAGACAACTAATAGCTACCATAGAGCTCATCCTCAGATTTGCTTCTCCTGAGTATCCACATAAATTAATCATCATGGGGCTAGTTGGTAACACTCAGGAATCAGTCATCTGGTGAAAGGAAAGCAAGGATCCTTTGGGAAGCTGAGACTCCAAGAAGTCAGTGCAACTCTGGGACTGAAAGAATCAGAGGTCCCAAAGCATTTGTAAGAAGGATATTCCAAGAAAATAGAAAGAGGAGCAGAAGATATTCGAGTAATTGTAAGGCTAGAAGTAGAACCAACCTGATTTATTGCTTGAACAGGCAGAACTCCTAATAGTTGAATTAAATAATGCTTTTTATCTGATGTCAGCCAATTATTTAAAAAAACATGTCAATCTAACAGAGAAAGGGAAAAAAATTCTTTTCTTTGAAAAAATAGGAGTTCCCTACAGAATTTATTCTATGAACAATCTTTTTTACTTAAATTGTTCATTAATTGAATTTGATATATATTAATTTTTAAAGCATAAAATTTGATGTGTAATACCCAATAACTCTGCCTTGAGTCTTCTCTTCTTGCCATTATGCTCATCTTATATTACAAGTTTGTACTTAGAAGAAACCTTTTAATAAGCATTTAATATTATTGATTACATAAAATGAATGTTTTTCACATAATCTCCATTCACCTGTCCAATAAAAATAAACAAAACAAAACAAAATTATATGGCAATAAATCTACTTCTTTGTACTTTTAAGGCCTTTACACCAAACTGACTGACATACCACAATAGACATTCATAGATGAGAAACAAAAGAGGACTTAATATGATAAAAATTAAAGGTTACAAGAGGCACAACACACAAAACAGAGAGGAGGAAATTATTTTTTTAGACAAAAGGAGAATTATTTGAAACAATTAGTGGAGATAAAGGTAATTTCTCCAAAAGAAAAGAAGCCAGAAAATGGAATCAGAGATTTGGTTTAAAACTCCCAAACATAAAATGATCAATTTTTCCCCAGGAAGGTTGACTCAGCAAAGCTAATCATCTTTGTGTTTTATGTGTTCAAGGTGCAAACATCAAGGGAGAATCATTATCTCTGGTTCAAGGTGGGAACCTCAAGGAAAGAATTATCAGCTCTAGAGCAGTAAGTAACCCGAAGGAATATATTTTTGTGAGATGCCCAGGAATTCTGTTATTCTTTCATCATGGAGTTTTTCTAAACCTTTGTTTTGGGCACTTTCCCTCCATTTGAATTTCCATCAGCCATTCACTGATAGTTTATTCTGCGGAAGCTGCTCTTTGTGTCAGATGACCTGGGATGACAGAACTTTTGCCTGTTTCAGAATTGTTTTCAAGTGACATTGTACAAACTAAGAGTGGTCACACAGGACATATCAAATAACACACCCAGGGATATATTCCAAAATCTTAAATGTAGTTTAAATTTATTAGCTACAGTATTCAGAGAGGAGTAACTAAAATGAACCATGAAAATAGAATGCCTCAAAACAAACTACCATCAGATATGTGATAATGTCCTACTGTATATATATATATGTATATATATATATACACATATATATATATGTATATATATATATATTCATACATACACACACTCACACTCTCACACACATACTGTGTGTGTGTGTGTGTATATATGTATATATATATATATTCATACATACACATATTCAAACTCTCACACACATACATACAACCATACACAGAAATAGACAGAAAGATTAGAGAAAGGGGGAGAGAGAGAGAGAGAGAGAGAGAGAGAGATTGATTCTGAAAATAACCTCAAAACCCATCATTGAACTATGAAATGAATAGGCCATAACCTAATGTTTTGCATTTCAAATTTGTGCATGTTTTAAATCATGATTTTGTAAAGTTTCTCAGTGTGTCCCACTTATAATTTGCAGTGCTTTAAAATATATAAAGTTATTTTTCATATAACACTCATGACATCGAGTTATGTAAGACACTTAGTATTCCCGTTTATTGTGGCAAAGTGAGACTCCAGGCTATTGAGCACATTTCTAAAAACTAGGAAAATACACATTTGTATTCAATTGTCTAAGGCCTTTCCAAGGTTCTCTAGAGATATAAATATATGAGAATATATGCCAATAAAATAAGTGATGTATATAAATGTAAGCATGACACTTTTAAGGAGGCAGACAAGTGTGATGTTTAGACACATGGCCTCAAAATCAGACAGCTCGCTTCAGGGTTTGTCATTGCCTAGACTAGTAACCTTAAGCCCAGTCTACCTCAATTTCCTCATCTATGAAATTTGAGTGTCGTATTATCTAACTCATCAAGTTGGTGAGAAGTGAACACTATCTCTGTCTCTGCTATTCTATATATAGCCATATATACGTAGTATGAATGGTAGTATTGCTAATATATATTTTTAATTACTTTCATTTATATCATAAAATTACAAGAAAAACAACTAAGTATTCCCCTCTATATGTATGTTTCTGTGCACATGCACACATACAAATACATACAGTGTACAGACTTTGATCAAAATCCATAAGCATTGTTATTTTCTATTATACTTTTAAAAATTTAATCACATTAAAAATTTAATGTGCCTTACTTAGCCCAGTTTTGAAACCATAGATAAACAGCCTAAATGCTAAACAATTTGGAGTGGAAATTTCCTTTGCTTTTACGTGGTTATAGGAAATTTCTACAGCATACTTTTCCTTCCATCTTGTTCAGCTCTATTTAACATTGGATATTAATGAATATAAAATTAGTTCAGAAATAGAAAAAGCAAAAAATCAATAAAGGGAAGGAGAAAGGGGATATAGGATAAAATGAAGAAAATTCAGTGAATGGAAGGAAGAAAGGAAGGAGAGAGATAAGTACTCCATATGACCTTATGGCTGCAGGAACTTGGCTTCCTAAATCACCTCTGAGATACTGTTAAACATAAAGCACTTTGTTTAAACTTTCCAAACCTAACTTTCCTCATTCAAACATTTCGGTGATAAACTCATTACAGAATGGTGTGATAGTAACATGAAGAGGAAATTTGAGTAAAATATGAATATTCATAATTTATCTTTTCAATTTTCTGTTTTCAGAATAATTCCAACTATTTTACTGAATTGTACTATTTACAAGTATCTTCTATAATTTTACTGAGAGAATTTGGCCATTCTAATTGGTATCAGCAAAATTATTGTCAAACCACAAAACAGGTCACAAGGAGGAACTGAAAGATAATATGGCAAATCTATCAGCCTTGGTAAATGAGTTCACACTAAGAGAATTTTGGAAGGGTTTAGTGGTCTTTCTGATTATGTATGCTCTGCTATTGGCATGGGACTTTGGCAGGATTGGTATTATTATTGCAGATTCCCATCTGCGTGCTCCCATCTATTTCCTGCTCTGAAGATTCTCTCCTTGTAAGGATATTATTCTTCCACTATTGCTCTCCATACACTGAAGAATTTTCTAACAGAGAGTCAAGAGGTCTCTTGCATTAGCAATGCCTGTCAGTTCTTCCTCCTCTTTCTCTTTACTATTGTAGGCACATTCCTTTGGCTACCATGGTATTATACCATTTCATTGCCATTTGTAAATCCCCTAATTGATGATCATACTTGACCATGTCTGTGGCCCTTTGCTTGTGGCAATACATATTTCCATGACCTTTAGCCTATTGTTTTGTGGTAGAAATGAAATAACTGACTTCTATTACCTCCCTCTTCTATTATTCTTGTCTTGCTCAAACATTGCACTCAATCACATGGAACTTTTAGGTGTGTGAGACTTCATTATTGTAGTCATATTCTTCATCAACTTTGTCTTCTATGCACAATGTCACAGCTATTTTGAGGATCTGCTTTATCAAGAAACAGCAAAAAACCTTCTCCACCTATTCATACCACCTTGTGGTGGTCATTTGCTCTTTGGGACAGTGCTCTTCATGTATGCACAACCAAATGCCAACTCCTCAGTGGAGAAAAAGATAGTAGTATCAGTATTTTTATATGCCAGGTATCCTCATATTACAACACTTGGTCTGTATTCTGATGAACAGACATTAAAGATCCTCTGAGAAGAATCATTCACATGTATAGGACTGAATTTTGACCTTTCATCTTGGGTTACAGCAGCACAGGAAAACTAAATTCTTGCACATGTGGAAAGATAGAAATGTACACATGTCTAGTGGGACATGTGAGTCAGGGCAGGATTTAACATAACAGTGATGTTGTAAACACTATTTTCTAAAGTGTATGAAAGCAAACAAGGTAACTTAACCAACAAAGTTCAGTTAAAAGAAAGAAGTAGTGAGCAATTTTTGACTGTTTCAATGAACTTTCTTGTCCTCAGAGGAGGGATCTCCACATTTGCCATGTCCATCACCTTTTTTTTAACATTTACATTCCATTTTATAAATCTTTCCACATTTTCAGGTACCGCACTGGTCCACCTCTTCTTTATCCACTTTTTAAAACCCTACTATTTGCATTCATTTCTCTATATCTCAAAGTCCAATACATGGATTAATTGAAATTAGTACAGATTGATTGAGAAAAAATTGATTTAGAGTCAGAATTTTCTTTGAATCATAGATTTTTAATAAATGGGTTGTGTGATATTGAGTATGCTTCTTATACTGTAAAAATAACATATATGAAGACTTAGTTTTCCCAGGTCCCCCAGTTTAAGGGAACTTTGACTGTATTTACTCCTAAATCTAATATAGCCAAATATTGCAAAAAGCAGAAAATAAAATAAAATTACAGACTAATACCTTTCATAAACACAGATGCAAATATTCTGAATAAAATTTTATCAAATTGAATCAACAATATGTAAGAATGACAGTATACCATGAAAAAGGAGGGTTCACCCAAGGAGTGTAGGGTTGGTTTAATATTAAAAATCACACACAAAATAAATGTAATTCTCCATAAAAAGAAACAAAAAAGAAAAATCATGTGATCATCTCAGCAGATAAAAGAAAGTCATCTGAAAAAAATTGAATTTCTATTCTTAATAAAATGCCCAGCAAACTGGAAAGAGAAAGGATCTTCTTAATCTGATAAAAGACACACACACACGCATATATATATATATATACACGCACATATACATATTACCTAGAGCTAACATCATATTTGATATTGAATGTTTGATCCCCAATGAAAAAGAACAATAGAAGGATTTCTACTGTCATTGTTTCTATTCAAAAGTTTACTAGAAGTTCTAGCCAGTGCAAAAAGGCATAAAATATTGGCTGAAAAAGAAAAAAATTTAAAAAGAAAAAAATTCATCAGATTGAAAAAGAGGGAATAATACTGCATTTGTAAGTTATATGTTTA
>JAQZBX010014087.1:0-39029 GCA_029593785.1 Cabassous unicinctus
TATAAATAGATGTAAAACATTAAATTATTGTGATGCCTTTTTTGAAGTAAAGCCCAGAAACTGATAGTGAGTTTTTGTCAATAAAGCTAAACTGCCTTTTATAGAATGTATTAACATTTTATTCTGATCAATTGTTCTTAAATGTTTCCTAGAAAAATAAAGAACAAAGTTACTGGTGATTTTGCCAAGAGCAGTCTGTTAGTCTTTGAAGGAAATATAGTTTATAAGTGATAAGCCAATGCAAAAAATGGAATGAATATACAATCTAGGCTTTAGATTGGTCAGAAATTCTGAAAAATATGTAATACAGGGTTTTTCCCTTTATATTCACATGTACTTAAATGTGAAATGATTTTAAAGACAATAGACATGAACAATTTGCATCACAGGACTTGAAAGTCACCAGATAGCACAACATTCTCATTTTCAGATGGGAAATGGGTTCATGGAATCCAAATAACTGGCCCAAGATTGCATGGCTAATTATTGACAGAAATAGCACAATAAATCACGTCTGACCTCAAATTCTCTATGATTTCTGCCATACCATGCTAAATATGAAAGCTTTTGAAAGAAATTGTTTTTACTTGTAGTTTGGCTTGACATTTTCTGTAATCCATTTTAACCATAAACTCTATCAGAGAAGAATTCTAATTTTGTGGATAATTACTGAGGGTTTTTTTTTTTTTTTTTTTTCCATTTTAAATGCTTTTTGAAAAATGTAGCATTCACCCTGGGTTTTACTGTCTTGGTTTCTCTTTGTAAACTCACTAAAACTTTTTGTAAGAATTATGATACTTTGCATTTTAATAAGGCCTTGGGCTTAACAAAATGCTTGAACATATGTTATGACACCTGAGGTAAGGAGCTTTTTTAATCTATCTTTTGATGATTTTGTTACTTTCCCACTTAAATTATTCAGATGCTTGCCATTGCAATAAACACATTTTCCCAGCTCCTCACAAGGCCTGGCATGATTGTGCCCTTCCTCTCTCATTACTTTACTGTTTACTTCTCTTTCCTCACAGCCTCACTGACTTCCTCTCTGCCCAGTAAGTGCATCATGTACCCCTACCTCAGGGCCATTGCACATACTATTCCCTCTGCTTAGGACACTCTCCTTGTGAGCACATGGGTTCCTCTTTCTTGGTCTAGTTAAAAGGTATCTATCCTTTGGATTTCAACCCACACATCACTGCCACACAGAAGCTTCCTCTGACCCAGAACTGTTCCCTTGTTATATGTTCAAAGCCCCATATACCTTCCCCTAATCACATTCCTCTCAGTGTAACTTCACATTGATTTCTGTGATCATTTTTGCTTAGTCTTCTTTTTGTCCCCACTCACCTTTAGGCTCCAGGAAGGCAGGGACTATGTCTGTGTTCTATCAGACACACAGGCGTAAACACCACCCTATACCTTGGTTTTCTCTCAGTGCTGGGAATTGATGGGCTTAACTGGGACATTCAAGCTTTGGATACTTCATAGAGTTGAAGGCAGATAGCAACTGAGGTGGGACTCATCTAAGGACTTCTTCACACAGTCTGGTACAGGGGCAGGAATGACTGGCCTGGACTCTCTCTCCTCACATGGCCTCTCCACGTGGCTACCTTTGGGCTTCCTCCGGGCTGGCAGCCTGAGAATAGTTGGACTTTTTACATGGTAGCTTCAGGATTCCAAAAGTGAATATTCCAAGAGACAGGAAGTGGAAATCACCCATCCTTTAAAGTCTGGGCTTGGAATCTGGCACCTTATCTCTTCTGCCATATTCTATTAGTCAAAAGAAGTCACAGACCCAAGTCAGATTCAAGGCGAGGGGAAACAGACTCCATCTTGCAATGGGGAAAAGGACTGAGCATATTGGGAGGGAAGAAATTGATGGAAGCCAGTTTGGATGCAGTGACCACAATCTGTTTTAGCTTGCCATTTTATCATTAGTACCTAGAACAGTGCCTGGCTTATAGTAGACATTGTGTGAATATTTGTTTAATAAATGAATGAATGAATATTAGAGTAAACTGCACAATATCTGACATCTGGTAAAACAGTCAACATAAATAAATGTATTTTTTATTCTAAGTCTAATGATATTTTCTTTCTATCACACATAGAATAAAGTGGCCGGTGACACAAGTTTACAAACATTCTGGTGAGGTAAAGGAATGTGTGAGATTACCTTGAACTGCCCAACACAAGAACAGTGAGCACAATCCTGACTCTTCAACTCTCTCTTTATAATTTTCCCAAATTGGTACAATTGTCAGTACCCTAAACTTCCTCTAAATGATTTCTCTTCAAAGGAAATTAGAGATATTATCTAAAACACACTTCAATTCTTCAGATTGACGTCCTAAATGAAAACATTATTCTCAGCCAGTCAAGGCAGAAGAAGTTCATATAGTTAGTAATAAATAAACCTGAACTCCACGCGGTAGGAGAGAGTATAAAATGCTGTTCTTTTATGCGTTGGGTGAGCTTAAGAGCTGCATTTGCAGATTTTCCCAATGCATTCAAATCTGGAAGTAAAGGCAAACCTTTCCAAAAAATCTCCTTGAACGCTTTCCAGCCTAATTTGCAAAAGCATTCCATTTTGTGAAGTTTTCAGCTTCATGAACATTTAACCAAACCACATTTACTCCCAGGAGATTCTCTCATTGCCAATAAGCGTTCATTTTTGCCATCGTGGCTTTTTTGTTGTTGGATATAAGACCTGGAGGGGTGATATAAGACCTGGAATAGGTCACCTTAAGTGAATAGTGCTCATAAATCACCACACTTGACACCTTAAAACATCCTCTGACTAATGATCCCAGAATTCTTTACAAGAGACAGAAGTTAATATCCGTGAATAGCAGGAATACATGGGAATAGAGATCTGGAAAATTTGCTCTGGTTTGCTCAAGCAGAAACTCTTGTTAGTCTAAGCATTGAGAGGGGAGCATTTTCACCAAGGTCTTTCTGTTTACTGAAAATGTGCAGACCCACCCATGGGAGAGCACAGGCTCCAGTGTCCCCAGTTGGGATGACAAAGACCAAAGTTAGCTCTAGTATACTTGTAAACTACTTAACTTTTCTAGTTCACAATCCAGCTTTGCTTCAGGGAACCACCTGTCAAATCTCGGATTTCGAGTCTTTTCTGGAAAAGAGATAATCTCGAGGGCATTGAATTGTCTTCTATTTGCTAAAGAACAAGACACAGGAGGGTGATTTTCATGAGGCAGATGAAAACATAGATTAAATGACCCACTTTCAACTTGAAAAGAGTTACAGATTTTCAATAGCTATCTGAGATATTCCTAATATTTGTGGTTCAGGGAATAGATTTCTTCAGGCACCCTGCTGACCAATATAAAATAGATTTCAACACAGAGGCTAGTCTTCAGTGAGCAGTGATAAAACTTTTTACCTTGCATTTTTGTAGGAATAATTGAGAAGAAATGAATAAATGCTCCAACAGATTTATGAGAAACAGCTTTTGACTGAGATGATGCAAGCTTTAATATACAATTTTATATGTTTTTTAAAATACAGATATAACTAAAGAGATTTCTTTAAATTGTGTTCTGTTGTAAAGAGACAGGGGCCAGGTACATTACCTCCAGTAAGAAAAGAAATCAGCTTTATCAAAATTAAAAAAAAAAAAGCAACAACCCCATTGTAATTTTTTTTTAAAGTAATTGAAGCTATTGATTGCAATGCTGGAATCCCTAGTGAGCAGCATGGCCAGTTTTACTAATGTGCTGCCCCAAATGTGGGGCAATATGAGTGATTGGCCTGAATGTAACATTTAAAGTGATTGTAATACTTTTGCAGGTCTATGAAAAGTTTGTGTGAAATCATTAACTAGAGTTGCTTATGGACTCCTGGAATTTTGTTACTGTGAGCTGGAGTACTCTTCAGTGGCTTCAAGACCTACCAAAGTCTCTGTTGGTAACTCATCTTCTTGCATTAAGGGAGTCATCCTCAAAATTCTATGTCCTCTTTGACCTGGACTTGAGAGCAGCAGTGGCTTCAGTTAGGGATGGCAGCCCTTCAGCTCTATCCCCTTAGCCAGGGCCCCCAACATTCAGACCATTTCAATGCAGAAGAGCCATGGTCTGTGCTCAGAGGTATCTTCTTCCTTCTTTCCTAGGAAATGTGGTATCTATTTGTTTTTCAGTGGAAATCAAACTTATACTTTTCTCGAGATTTTATTTGTAAAGAACCTATTGCCAATATTCCTCTGAGAATTGAAGAGACTCTGGAGTATCACAGAGTTGTTAATTCCATAATTTACTAATTTTTTTCTGAAAAACTTTGTTTTCTTTCTGTCCATGCTCTTTTGTATTATTCAGAGAGTTAGAGAAAATAAGTTTGAGTGCGTGTGTGTGTGTGTGTGTTTGGGGAGAGAGAGAGAGAACAAGAAAGACTATTATTTCTGAGTAGGGTCTTTCTGGTAATTTCTCTTTGGACAATTGAATCCTCACTGATCTAATTTCCTTACCATTTTCCTCCAAAGACCTTGTTTCTGCCCAAGAACCAAAGGCAGCCCAATTTCTTTTAATCCAGTCCCTTTTCTTGGTCAAGTGACATTCCTTTCAGGGGACAAATTACCTTGTTAAGTACATGTATAATCTTGTGTTATAGTCTCAGAGACTGAATTTGACTAATGCATATATTCCCTTTTATGCCTACCACAGTCCCTGGCGATAGTTGGTGCTCAATTGCCATTTTAATTTATTCAGTCCACAAACATTTATGGAGCACCTACTATATGCTCACTATTATGATAGCTGCTGGAGATTGTAGTGTGAATGAACTGTAGTCAAAGATAAGAACGTTTTTGTAGTCTAATCAGATCATTAAATGGGTTATAAGTTTAAACTCAAACATTTGTGAGCCACTTTATAAAGCAGTTTCATATATATTACTTCTTGTGATATTCATAACCACCTTGTGATGTAAGTAGATCAGGTATTTTTCCCATTTTATGGATGAGGAAAGAAGTCAGGGAGTAGCTTCAATGATGATATCAGAACTGGAACCAAGATTTAGTTTTTCATTTTAAAAATTAATATTAATCCTTTTAATTAACAGGAGAGATAATTATATAGAGAGGTTACATCAGGAATATGGTACTTTTTAGGGGGTGATTTTGAAAGTAGCTGTATTTTTTATGCAAAGGTAAAATAATATCATAACAAAATTTCATAAAAATGACATTTTATCGCAAACAAATTCCATGTGTCTTTTAGCCATGATCTTTTTTTAACTTTTCAATTTATCTTTGTTGAGGTATAACACACAAATAATAAAACTCATTCCTTTAAAGGGTAAGCCCAATCAGCTTTGACAAATCTATATATACCCCTACAACCACCTCTAAATCAAGGTGTAAAACATTGGAGCCAGATTTTAATCTCTGAGTTTTCCCTAGTTTTATGGGAACCACGTGGAGCCAGTGATGTGGGCATAGAAGCCGACTCAACGCAACCAGTTAACTCAATTCCAGTCTGGCCGTTTCCTTTCAAATTGCCGGTTGACGGGGCCTCCTGTTCCTGCCTTCCCCCCCGAGTCCAGTATGGTGGATGGCAGGACAAAGTAATCTAGTGGAACAGCAAGACAGCATTTTTAACCTTAATGTTTTCAGGCAAGCACAGTCTTTTCTTATTCTTCCTGGGCTCATGTTCTTGTTTCCTTAGTCTTTTTTTCCTCACTTCCTCATTCTTCCACACACTTTCAATCAGACAAAGCATCCCTTTTATCTGTATAACTTCTGGCTATCCCTTGCTTAAAGAAAAGTGAGCTTTTTCATTTTTATAGCTTTTTTTCTGTTCAGAGACACATATAAGAGACAATTCTAGAAAGGGAAACCACAGGTAATTTAGGCAGTAGTTCTGTCAAATATAAAAGAAAGTATACCTGTAGGCAAGAGTTTTAGAATGTAACTGTTGACCTCCCATTAGAAAGCTGTTCTGCAAATTATTCCTCTGTGAAAATGAGAATTACAGTCCTTTGCATGAGATGTCAAACGAAAGTAATATGCGAGTCATATTAGATGACTCACAAAGGAAAATTCTCCCTGAAAACCAAGGGAAGTCAACCAGAAACAAATAGCATTTCTATAATAGTAGTATTTGTCACTTAGGGAAGCAATATGAAAATTCTGCATTTCCTTCTCTCTGTGAGAAAATAAAATCTTGCTGCTGCTGAAAACATGCAGAGCTGGCTGTTGATGAAAAGCAAATGAGGGAAACATTGACTATATTGCACTTACAACACAACATATGAAGTGGTTGTTACTTACTTTAAAGCTAGGTGTGGGAAATTCACACAGGAAGCAAGGAAATAAAAGGCACTGTTTTTGCTCCTTCATATAGTATACTAAGTGCACCAAGGGGACATTTCCAAAGATGTGTCAAGCCATGGACTGAGCAATTGGAAAGAGAAGAAGGAAACTAAAAATAAGAGAAGCAATGTGCTGCATTTAAGGAGAGATCCTGATGGGTTCTATAAATACCTCTGAGGCAATAGAAAGGAAGGGCTTTTTGAAAATTGATCACTTGGACTTGAAAATAGAATATATTTCTTTCAAATGTTTGGAAGAGATATACTCCAAAGAGATGTATTCAACTTACCCTTTTCAAGCAATGTGGTAGGTTTAAAACATAGATGGTAGCTTTCATATTTAGATGCAGCACAGAAAAAACATGTGCATTTTGAGAAGTCTAAGAAGCTATATTATTATTAAAAAGGAAAATAGCATGTCACTGGAATTGAGCAATATCTCTTTGTTTTATTGTTCTTAGCATGTTCTCTTCTACCTTCCCAATTTCAAAACACAAAATGTTTGGGGGCAATTTGAGCAAAAATTGCACATGATTCCGTGCATCTAACCAGGAGTGCTCAGCCCCTGAAGTGCTACTGCTGGGTATTGAGGCTTACATTGGTCAGCCCTTCAGTGCTGTCTGTGGACCGCTCCTTTTTGATGGTATCTTGCACATAGTACTGTTCAACAATTTATAGAATTAGATGCGTTCTCCCACATTAGCTTGCTCTCCTAGTCTTTACACAGTCTTTAAAAAATATTTTGCAAAATTTCCCTTTTTTCTTTAAACTTACCATTTCTTTTCCCATATCTTTTCGCACACTTGATAATCAATCTCACCTTCTATTTCACAGAAAAAAAGAGAAATAATGAAACTGGAGCTCCCTTCATTCCTGCCTAAAATCTCACACGTCCAGCTTGAGTCCTCATCCTTTGACAGCCACTCCTACCCCGTCCCTATGTGAGAGATGTCCCGTCTCCTCTCTTTTGAGGAATAAGCTAACAGATGGGCATGTAAGAGCACCGTGCTTGGTTACTAAAAGTTGAGCAAACCAGCTATGAGACTCTCACTTTCAACTGACATATGCAAAGAGCTAACCAGTAGAGAACGCACAGCCTATTGAGTGAGTCTCTTAAGAAAATCACTGAGAGAAACTGGTGCCAAAGATAGACTGAGGCAAATTAAAACTTGTCAGTTTACTTGGGCAACAAACGATTCGTGAATCAGGCGAGTGCCAAACCAAAAGTGCAAAGGCACTCCAAGGAGGGAGTGGAAAGGGGAAGCTTACACTGTATAAGGCAAGAGGAAGCCAGCGAGGAAATACTCTGATTGGCTGTCATTAAGTTTTCGTTTCCTTGGGGGATGGTCTTACAGAGTGGGCTGCAGATATTGCCTGACCCAACCTGGTTTATCGCCAGGTATTGCTATCTGCCATTGTATGGTGAGTTCCATTGTTCCATTTTCATAGTCAGTTGTGTTTGTTTTACTTGGAAAGGGGTCCCTTTTGGCAATGACTATTGCAGGCAGCCATTTTATTTTCCTTAACACTGGTATTGTGAGAAGAATGGAAGACCAGCATTTCACTACTTGATAGAAACTTGTGCTGCAGAAAATAACCTATGTCCTCTTGGTGCGGCTGTGGGTAAAATGCTGGGTGTGGAATTTTGGGAGAGCGTCACATGCACACTTAGTTGGGGTGTACATGGATATCAAGACGGTTCCTGTTCTGGAGAATTTTGTAAGCAGGACAAAGAGAACAGGTAACTTCAGGCAGCCTGTGTGCCTGCTGTTTGGGATGACAAGGGTTTGTGAGTTTCCCTTGGGGCCCGTGGATCTGGGGAGTAGTGTGGGAGCTTAGATGGGGAAGCCACAAGATGACGGACTGCCTGAAACACCCACCGAGGAAACTCATGCCTGCGGTTCTCGAGAAAAGCTTCTTTGAATGCTGTTAACAAAGCACATCAAGAATCAAGTGTAGACTCCAACAGCTCAGCAGGTAAGCAGAATATGGGGCTTGGTCCTTTCTTCTAATTCTCCTTCCCACCTCTTGAAGGAATTAAAAGTAGAGAGAGGGAAGAAGAAAGATAGAACAAGAAGGAATAATGAAAGGACAGACATGCTCCTGCTGGTGATATCCAGATCTGACCGTTCTTTAACATTATCTATGTGAAAAGATTATTTTCAGTAATAATCTTGTATATTCTACAGACATTGAAATTTTTCTTTTGATGAACACTGTATATATAATAATGCCAATTAAAAATAAAATAAACTTAAAAGTAAAAAAGTAAAATATTAAAGGTAAAAAGATTGGATTAACACTTTAATTTGCATTAGTGTGCATTTTAAAAAGGAAAAATCCTTATACCTCCATATTAGTGAAGCAGGCTAGTAAAATAGGGAATCAATAGATCGATCTGGAACCTGGCAAGAAGTTCACGTGGACATTGATATTCCCAAGATGGCTGCTGGAAGACCCTCACGAGAAATCCCATTCAGAATGAGATTTCTTCTGGAAGCCAGGAGAAGCTCTGGATATTCTCCATGGGCCTTATCATTGGGCCCTCCTGGGGGATTGATGGGTGGGGTAATCAATCAAAACAGCCAACAGCCGGAACTCCTCCCATGCCATCAGCAAAGGGGCAGAATAATTAATGGTTTAAAAAGCAAGTGCAAAGGCCTTTTGCTTGCTCTTGCCTTTTGACCACTGTTCTTGCCTTCTGTGCCCTGCTCTCGCCATGTCCTCCTCGCATAGATCAACATGCAAGTAAAACCTGGGCACTTATAGTCTATAATGGGCAATGGTAGTCTGTAAATCAGTCCTTTTTATCATTCTTCAGCCCCTTCCTCTCTTCCTGGGACCCATGAACCACGATCTGTTATTTTCTCCCATTTCTCTTCCCTCACCACTCCTTAATAAATTACTGGTCTAATTAACCCGATGTGCTCTTGAAATTAATTTCTTGTAGCATAGTCAAGAACCTAGACAAAATCCGGTAACATTAGTCTGTTGCAACAATGAATAATAACATGGTAGTTTCTGTTTTCTGAAAATTTGTTAGTGACTTAAAATTGTTTTTTGTGTGTTCATGCTCATATCTGATTGATGGTCACTTTTTTAAAATTTTGATTTTTGAAAGGCATCTTTTACATGTAGCAACAGATCTATAAATACTTAGCAAAAGTCTTAAATATAATGATAAATTTGGCAGAAAATGATGAAATTTTCATTTTATAATAAATTCCAGATATTGCAATACTGTTTAGTTCTTTATTTCTTCAGGGTCAATTCCAGAGTCAATCAAATACTGCTGTAGTTGATATATTTCCACTAAAATACCTTCACTAAATAATTCACCATACATTTCTATTATATTTGGAAGAAACTTCAAAGTTCTTTTCTTCTGTAAAAATCAGGGGGAGCAGATGTGGCTCAAGTAGTTGAGCCCCCGCCTTCCACATGGGAGATTCTGTGTTGGGTTCCCGGTGTCTCCTGAAAAAGTGAAAACTAACAACAAGCAAAACAAACAAGAAAACCAACTCAGGGAAGCCAGTGTGGCTCAGTGGGTGAGTGCCAGCTTCCCACATACAAGGTCCCAGGGACCCAGGTAACAAAAAAAAAAAAAAAAAAATCAGAGAAAATGCCTGAACAACCAAGTACATGGGCACAATTTGATTCATTGATTTAGAATAAGTGTCCAGTTCTTAGTGAAAATGATGATGGCATTCAAACATCACCCTTTTGACATCTGGCAATGTAAGGCCATCATCTTTTGCCACATTTCCTGGTAATCTTTTTTGAAATTTGATTTTCTATCTCTATGCAAATTCTATTTCCTTATATTTTTTGTTGCATAGTCAACATTTTCTCCACAAGGAGTAATTTTATAAAGCCCATTGTTTCACTGTACATTCTTTGAGGTCAATTCAAGCTGTTTGCAAATTTGTGCCTAATTAAGACCTTATATAATATTTCACACCAGAAAAAAAATTGTCTCAGGAAGGAAGAATTGTATGCACCTAACACTTTTATTCTGAATCTCCTGTTTAAACTCAAGAGTACATCGATATTGGAGACATGAACTATGCCTAATCAAGCTTGAACAATTTCACACCTTTTCTGAAATGAACATGTGCACAGCTGAGGCTGGATGTGTTGGGGCTGACTATAACTGAGAGCTACCCAAATTAGCTTCCATGTAGAAGAATGTATTTGTTAAATGGCAAGTGAAAAACTGCTTATTTGATGCTTGCATATATATGCTTTTAAAACTCAACAGTAAATTCGGCAATTATTTAGAAGTTTGGTCAACAATAGTTTTCTTTCTTTTTTATTTTTGAAAAGAATATTTCATTTCTGAACATAGCTTAGAATTGCCTGTGCATGGTAATAATAAAAAGGAAATTGAACTTTGATCAGTTTTATTATTGCCTGCCTCTTAAGTAGGCCATTCCTACTGCCCTACTGAAAGTTTTCTAGTGCCTCTGTCCATGACTAGTCCTGGTACCAGGTTAGGCTTGAGCTGAGGATGGGTAGAAGTTTTGAGTTAGATGTGGAAGTGAAGTTTTAGTTAGATAAATGGATTAAAAAAATAATAATAAACTTTACTTTTTGTGCAGTTTTAGGTTTACAGAAAATTGCACAGAAAGTACAGAGTGTCCCCTTATACCACCCCATTACCTATCCCCATAGGTTTCCCTATTATTAACATTTTGCATTAGTGTGGTACATTTCTTATAACTGAGGAATCAATATTGGTATATTATTAGTAACCAAAGTCCTTAGTTTACATTTGGGTTCGCTCTTTGTGCATATAGTTCTGTGGGTTCTGACAAATGTATCATCATGTAGCCTCTATTACAGTATCATATGAAGAATGGTTTCACTGCCCTAAAAACCCCTGTGCCCCACCTATTCATTCCTTCCCGCCACCCCCCCAACCCCAACCCATGGCAACCACTGATCTTTCTACTGTCTCTATAGTTTTGCCTTTTCCATGATGTCACGTAGTTGGAATCATAATGTATGTAGATTTTATAGACTGGATTCTTCCACTTAGCAATATGCATTTAAGTTTCATCCATGCTTGCGTGTGTGTGTGTGTATGTGTGCGTGTGGCTTTGTAGCTCATTTCTTTTTATTGCTGAATAATATTCCACTAGATGTATCACAGTTTGTTTATTCATTCACCTACAAAAAGACATCTTGATTTGCTTCCAATTTTTGGCAATTATGCATAAATAAATGGGCATTTTTGTAGGTGAAAGTTGGTATTATCAAAGAAATGAGATGATTATAACTTAGTGTGATCAGAAAGCAGTAGGATCTGACTGATATGTCCTCACTGGGTGGGAAAGAAAGATACAACAGAACAGGGCTGCAGGCAGTGAATGGAACAAAACAAAGGTATTTTTTTTTTTCATCCTTCTGCTCTGTGCTCCAAGGGGGCTGACCCAAAATACTACCTTACCAACATGCCCTCACTCCCTGCCTTGTATCGGATTCAGCCAGTGCGAGATGCTGGCAAGAGTTTAGAGTGCAGATGAGAAGGGAATTTGGACGTTCTCTTCTGCCTGCGTGACTGTCTCTCTCTCACTGCCTCACCCGGAGCTTCCATCCTTCCTTCTGCCTTAGACTGTTCAACCACCTGAGCTACATCCACTCTCCTCAGCATCTTTTTCTTTCTTTCTTTTTTTTTGGTTCCCTTAACCTTGCCCACAGCCCTGTTAATGTTCCATTCATTATGTTCAAGTCACAGTCTCAGCTGAAAATGCCATCTGTCTCCTGCTGGGACTCTTACTGAGTAAGGCAATACCTCCTGCTCCCTTTCAACAATCCCTCTAAAGGACCTGGGCCTGCCTCTAACACCTCTCAGAACAGCTATTGTCTGCCCCTCAAAAGCTATCTGCTGTATTTTGGACTGGGTTCTTGGTCAAGATAAACTCTTTGAACCTCAGTTTTCTCATCAGCCCGGTGAGAAAAGTCGTATGTACCTATAACAGGGACTAAATGAGATAATGCAGATGACACATCTATCAGAGTGCCTGGAATGTATGGGCACTGAGAAAAGACTAGCTGAGAGCATTGCTATAGAGAATCCAGAAGAACCAGGCTCGGTACCCTACCCTGCCCTCAGTTTGGAATCCTCTACTCCATTTCTTTGTTTAGAGCCATCATTTTCATTTTGCATTCCTTCCTGTACCTACTTTTTTGGAATTCAGACGCACAGACTTGGTTTAATCATAAAGTCCACAGTCATAGCCCTGGGTGGGGAAGGAGGAGCCAATGAGGGTGTGTCTGCCTTTGAGGTGGGAGTAGAGACTGTAACTGGTATTAAACAAAGCTTTGCTTTGAACCCTTTCAAGCTATTGCCCTGCTCTTGCCCTTCTCTGTACCATAGTCCTGGTCCAAAGCTGGTTGAGACCTGGGAAGGTCATTCCTTCCTGCCTGGCATTCCCAGCCTCCTCGGAGTGAGCAAGGGCTCTGTTCAAGGGAGCACTCGGCCACAGTCTAGCTGTGGGTGCAGGGCACCAAGGCCTTAGCTATCTCGAGAGGGTGCTGCAAGAGCTGGGACCCCATGGGACCGGAACGATGCAGTTAGAAACATCCTCTGTGGAGGGGGCCTTGGCTTCGGGGAAGAAGTCAGTCTCATTATCATTTAAGGAACTTTCCAACCAATGACTGTTTAACTTAGTATTTTTATTACCTCCAATAAAACTCTTTAAATATGTTTTTAAAAATGTGTTCATTTGGTCAACACATAGTGCTTTTGATCTATTTAGTCAGTTAATTGTACTAATGTAATAAGCATCCTTAAGCTCACAACCCAAATAAAAAGCTAAGCTCTTCAGGTAACCTGCATTTAACCTTCCAGCCCATCCTGTCTCTACCCATCTATAGCAGTTTGGCAGTTTGATATAGTTATGAAATCCAAAAACAGATATTGGATTATGCTTGTAAACTGGTCTATTCCTTTGGGCATGATTAAGTTAAGATTAGGGCTTTGATTGGGCCATGTCAGTAGGGCATTGAGCCCCACCCCTTGGTGGGTGGGGTCTCAAAGATAAAAGACATGACAAAGGACAGAGTAGTAGTTTTGATGTTGGAGTTCTGATGCTGAGTGTTAATGCTGGAGCCCAAGGGAGTAAGCACACAGAGGACCTTGGTAGTGAGGAAGGAGAGAAGGCCCCGGGAAAAGAGATGAGCCGTTCATCTGATGGTTCACAGCTGGCCTTGTGGAGGAACCAGAGGAGTTGAGCCAGGAGAGAAATGGAGCCCCGGGAAGAGAGGAACCCAAGAAGCCTGAACCCTGGCAAACTTTGGCAGCTGTCTTGTTCCAACACGTGGCAACAGACTTTGGTGAGGGAAGAAACTTATGCTTTATGGCCTGGTAAGTATAAGCTTCTACCCCAAATAAATACCCTTTATAAAGAGCAACAGATTTCTGGTATTTTGCATCAGCACCCCTTTGGCTGACGAATACACCATTTGATATAAATATCATCTTGTATTTATGTGCCATTCTCTTGCTTCCATTTTTGTCTAGTTTGATTACATCTGTGTGTACTTATTTTACAAGTAAGTATATTTTATTTTAGCTGTTTTTATTTTATAAAATATTATACTGTGTATAATACTTTGAGATTCTTTTTTTTGCATTTTTTATGAGATACCAGCGTTTGAACTCAGGACCTTGTACATGGGCGCTCAACCACTTGAGCTACATCCGTTCCCCTGGGATTCATTTTTTCACTCACTTTTATTTTTCTGAGGTTCATTCAGGTCGTTCATAGTGTTATAGTTCATTAATTTTTACCACCACATAATCAAGGTTATTTTGTTTATATATTAATAACAATTTATCCATTCATTCTCTTTTGCCTAGATACTTGGGTTGTGTCTAGCTTTTCACCATTGTGAACAGTGCTGCTGTGGATATCCTTGTGCTTGACTCCTGTTTTCTTGCAAGAGTCTCTTGGGATATTTCTAAGATCTTGCTGGGCCTCAGGGATATAAATATTAACAAATTTCTTCACACCAATTTCTACTCTTACAAATGCATAATAGACCTGTGAATTCAAATACTCTCCAACCTTTGGTTTGTCAGGTTTTAAAAATTTGCTAGTTGAATGGTGTGGACTTGATGCCCAGTCATTGCAGTCTTTAATGTTCTTATTCTTTGGTGATGGGAAACATCTCTTCAGTTGTATCTTGGCCAAATGAGATTTTTTTCCTGGAATGGTTTTCTCATCTTTTGTCCCTTTTCTGGGGTTGTCTGTGCTTTTAAATTGAATTTTAAAGCTTTTTATATATTCTTAGAGCTATTCCTTTTTTGATTGTGTATACAAGTTTGTAATTTGTATTTTTATTTTCTTTAGAGTTTCTTTTGATGAACAAAAGTAAATTTTAATGTAATTAGATTTAATGATCTTTTTCTTTTAGTCAATGGTTTTTGTGTCTTATCTAAGAAATCTTTCTATACTCCGTATCTGAAAAACATTCATCTATATTTTCTACTAGGGGACTTAAAGTTTTGTTTTTGACATGTAAGTGGTGACCATCATTTTTAAGATAAAAATGGAGGGTATCTGAATAAAGATTTTTACTACACAAGATAATTTGTAAGATATAGTTTGGTTGTCCATATACAATAGTCTTAGAGACGTGATTTTGGTAGGACAAGGGTAAAATGTTTGAAACTAACTTAATATCACCACTCCTATCTTTCAATGATATAAACATTTAACAAAATGTTAAACAAATGTTAGCAAATGTTAAAGTTTTAAATATTTGTCTGAATGTAGTCAGACACTTCTGGATTTTATGGTTATACATTTTTACTTATTACGGCCGTTGGGTTGCTCTCAATTTAGCTCTTCTCTCTCTCACTAAGTATTTGATGTTTATGCAGCTCAATTAAATGCTTATTAAGTTTTGCCTCATAGTATATGAATAAACTTTTCTGGAATAATCAAATATTTTACTTAAAAAAGAAATGTATTCCTTTTCATGTGTTTTCACATTTAAAATATAGTAAGCTTTTCTTTGTGCAAGAGTTAAATATATCTGAATATATTTTGGGGGAATTAGAGGATATTAACTATTTTCCAATATTTTTTCTTACTCTTTTATCCTCCTCACTTCCTTTCAGAGTTTCAGAGTTTTTATTTTTCTGGAATCCATATTTTTATGTGCTTTTATAAATTATAAGATTGATAGGCACAAAAATATTCTTTACTGGAATTGATTCAATATGTTGACATTGTGGTGAAGAAAGGTTTATTTTAAACCTTCTATGGAAGGTTGTAATTGTTGAATCAACAATTACATTATATACACAACTATAAACAGGGGACTTGTTTATGAGACTTGATTTTTTAAATGAGAATTCACGAGATCCAGCTACCAGGCTGGATTTTCAAATTATTTTGAAATCAAATTAAATGACTGAAAAATAAAAACATATATGATCATTGTTTTTCACAATGGTAAATTTTAATTAAAAATTTTGATGCCAAATAGTGTAGTTATTTCTCATGTTCAAAAATAGTAGGGATCAGAAAATATTTCATACTATGTGCTGAACTCCTAAATCCCTATATACATAAGTTTTTCATTTCCTTGGAATGAATGTGTAGAAAGAGTTTTCTCCCTCTTTTGAGGGAGAAGAGTAGCAGGGAATGGGAGTGACTCTGAAAACCCAGGTACCACTATGAGTCCTAAGCACAGTGCGATAAAGAATGAGTCACCCAACACACCTAAATGGATGCAGAGATGCGTTCAGTTTCCAGGAACAGAATGAAACAAACCCAAACAAATTCAAAATGGCTTTCACATTTTAAAAAGTGGAAAAATACTTCAAAAACCACAAATCCAGAAGAATAACATAATAACAGAGAAATAACATAATATTTTTAAATTCAATGGTGGGCACTTTCTATAACATTAGTTTTGCTTTAATTTTGACATGACAGCAGTTTTAACTAATTGCAGTTAAAATAACTTATTTCAGCAAAGTTTGCAAAAAATATTTGGCCAGGTGAGTCCACTCTTAGGGCCCATTCCAGGGTCTTGGGTCAAGTCCATGTAAGCAAGGGGCTCTGAAGTTCATGAAGTTTACAGTAAACTATTTCATTCCCAGATCTAGGAGTAAAGTCAGCTTCCTCCAAGCACAGAGGATGCTGGTGGCAGTGGGGTTTCAGAATGGTGGAGGATGAGGGTAGATGTTGTGAAGCTTATCAGTCAGGATTCTTAGTTGCTTGGTGATCCAGAAGCTGGCTTTGAATGGTGAATTAGTCAGGGTTCTCTCGGGAAACAGAATCAACAGGAGATATCTGTCAATAATATGAGATTTTATAAGAGCCTATAACGTGACTCTGGGGATGCACAAGTCCAGGTTCTGCAGGCAGGCTGCAAACCAGGGCTCTGATGAAAGTCCAATGAAAGGTCTTTGATAAGTTTCTGGGAGAAGTTGGCTGTCCAACAACGAGCTGGGAAATTCTCTCTGAATGTTGAAATCACTTCCCCTTTTAAGGCACTCAACTGATTAAATAAAAGCATCACCCATTGCTGATGCAATCTCCCTGATTGATGCAGATGTAATCAGCCATCCATGCAGTAAACTCACTGGAGACTGAAGTCCATAAATGCTCTTGTATTACAATTAGCCCAGTGCTTGCTGGACCCAACACCTGGACACAGTTACCTGGCCAAGTTGACACATTAGCCTAACCATCACAGATGGGCACACAGAAAAGTTGTTTCTTAAAAGGATATTAGTGGATTTCTCTTTCTAATGATGGCAAACCAGGTAAGACTAATTAATCTTCTTGCTGAAGACAATGGAAAAGTACATAGATGAGATTCAGAGTTGAAAACTTTAATAAGCAAAATTAAGATCTTAAAGGATGTTTAAGAGCAGACTGGACAGAACTGAAGAGAGCATTCATGTGGGGGAGAACTCATTTGTAAATGGGATCTTCGAAGATCATACTAAGGTTAAGCCAACCTGGCAGTGGGTGGGCCTTAATCCAATGTGACTGGAGTCCTTAAAAACAAAGGAAATTTGGACATGGAAGTAAGCCACAGGAGGGAACCAAGGAGACAGATTGCCCTGTGATAGTGGCAGAGATTGATTGTCAGCAAGTCACCACCAGAAAGCCACAGACTTTGGAGAAAGTTTGCTGATACCTTGACTTTAGATTTCTAGTTTCCAAAACTGAGAGACAATAAATTCCTACTGTTTAAGCCAATCAGTCTGTGGTATTTTGTTATAGCAGCTTTGGCAAACTAAGACAAACTGTGAGGCAGCTGTATTAATATCAGGCAAGATCTACTTTAAGGTAAAAAATCTTGCCAGGAATAAAGGGAACTGCTTGTTAATCACAAAAAGGTTAATTTAACAAAGGTGTAATAATTCTAAATTTATATAAACCTAGTAACATGATATCGAAATACAGAAAGAGAAATTACTAAAACTATACCCTGAAATAACATCCGCAATCACAATGGGAGATTTTAACACAGTCTCTCTCAGGGAACAATCCAGTGAGTGGTCCAGAAATCAGGAGGCTAAAACTGATTTGAACAACATGATTTGCAAAGTCGATTCAATGTATGTAAACAGAATGCATGTATATATGTAAATGAGCAAGAGTGGAATACACAGTTTTTCCAGTCAGAAACAAAACATTTCCAAAACTGGCCATACTTAAAGTAAGTCTAAATAAATTACTCAAGATTGAAATAATATGCATTACAGAATGTTTTCTGACCCCAGAGGATTCCCACTTCTGCCTGTCCTTGTTCTCCTGCATTGCATTATAATCAATACCTTCTATTTGCTGTTTCTTTGCAGAAAGCTTTATAAACTACTTGCTCATTTTGTGAGTGTTGGTCTGGTTAAAACCAGATAAGATGATCTGTAGATCCATTTAACTAGGCGCAAGTAAACCACAATAACCTGAAATTCCCAGCAGTGGATGAGCCAGTGAGGGAGGGTACTTTGCCAACCAGCAGGTCCTCTCTCAGGAGAGCTTGCTTACTACAGGTGACCAAGTGAGGGCACACTGTTAGTTTTGGATTAAATTGTTAAAGGAGATATATTTTACTTGATAAACAATGACAAGGGACAAATTTTAATTTTAATTTTAGTGATTTATTACATGAAGTCACCAAGTAAAAACTCATTTTTAGAAAGCTCTCATTTTCTTCTTCTTGCATTTGATCAGATTTTAAAATTTTTGCACATCCTCCTCTACTTAGATTTCCTTTATATATTGTATAGTGGTTTGCAGAAGTGTAGTGGACACTGTTGATACCTTGCCCCATAACCTCTTTACCCAACTACAGGTGCCATTTCTGGCATGGTGACAACTGCCCACCTCAAGAGCTAGCATTCCCTGTCTCTGAGGGCCTTGAGTTCCACGGAAAGCAGGGAGAGTTAGCGTGTCAAGACGCAACACCCAATCAACAAGGAATGGTAGTCAGTGAATAAATGCCAATTCTAAGAAATGTTCCATCTGGATTCTAGAAGGTTCTAAGTGTAATGAAGACCCAGTCACCCACATCAGGAACCTGCTCATCCATTTATCTTTTATTGGCTTGTCTCCCTGCTCTGTCTCACTTTCTGCACTTCCTCCCTTGTGTTCCCTGGAATGAACCACATCCAAATGTTTGTTTTAGAGTCTGTTTGGGGGTGTATTAGTCAGAGTTCTCCTGAAAGACAGAACCAACAAGGTGTGGATATATATTTTATAGAATCGATGTATAGGATTTATTATAAGGAATTGTTCACATGGTGGTGGAGGCTGTTACGACCCAACTCCGTAGGACAGGCTGCAACCTGGAAACTCATAAAGATGAAAAGGTGTGGGGCCAAAGTCCTTCATCTGAATTTCCCAAGGGAAGCTGGGTGGCTGGAAATTCTTGCAAAAACCAATGCTGAAGCCAAGTCTAAATTCCTCTTATGACTTCTAAAACCCACAGTTATGGGTATATATATTTTTAAATTTTGAACTTTTTATTCTGAAATACTTTCAAACTTATAGAGCAGTTACAAAAATAATACAAACCCATATGGAGAACTCCAACATTCTCCTATACCCCTAGAAATCCGCCTTTATTAGAGAAGGATTTTACAGTTTTCTTTAACTGTCAAGAGATAACAAAAACAGCAAAAAAAGAAAACACCTTTCCCAGTCTTGGAGATTGACCTGTGTAGAGTATGCTCTCCTTCAGGGCTTATCCATACTATGAGTTTAGATAATAACTTGAGGCCAAAGTGTAAGGGCTTCCCTGATGCCTCTTACAAATGTGCCTTGTCTTGGGCATGCACATGTGACTCTAGGAATTTCCCCTTTTCCAGGGATATGACTGCCCCCTATTCCTTGTGAAAGAATTCTCTCAAGGTCCCAGGCACTGCACTGTACATCCTACAGCCAGCAATCTCTTGGACAGGCAGCCACTTGACTGCTGCCCCACAGCAGGGCAAGTTCTGGGATGGTGTGTCCTCTGGTCACCACCAGGCAGATTGTGGCAAGCATACATATTCCCAGTATATGCATGGGAGTTATTCTGCTCCCTCCGGAATCAGGACCAGGGATCCACACTGGGAATGTTGGCTGTCTCTGTGCTGAACCAGTGAAGGGTGGGGGAGGGGCCAGCCAGAGTGCCAGGAGATCTTACCACTTTCATGTAGCCTTTTTCTTGATTTGGTACTTGCTGTGTTACAGCAATCATTTAACTGTTTCCTGGAGTTTTGAGAAAGATGTTTTTGCCAGTTCTTGCTATTTGTTCAAAGCTTCTGTGGAGGGATGGATCCCTGAAGCTTCTTACTCCATCATCTTGATGGAGGTGGGCCACAGTTCTGGGTTTTAAGGCCTCTAAGTGATTGGATGAGAAGACTCCTCACATTGCTGAGGGCAGTATCCTTCTTGATGCTAGATACAACCAACCGATGATAGATGCAAATCCCATCTCAAAATACCCTCACATTAACAAGTAGGCCAGTGCTAGACAAAATCACTGGAGATAACAACCTATCCAAGTTGACACATGAAATTAGCTATCGCAGGGGATAATCAAAATAAAAACAGGTTCCGTAGTTTTGGCTGTCTAGTGCACTGTTCTGTTACTCTGCTTTTGATAAGAGCATCCACTTTCTCTAGGGAAGCCACTCATCCTCCATCTATACGATGACTGAGTCAAGCAGAGCCAGGGTCTATCCATAACATATGATTTATGTTTGATTAGACATAGGCTCCCTCTTCCTTTTGGATCAGAAACTGTAAAGATGAGGATCTTGACCTCCATGAAACAAAAACCCACCCAAAACAGGTCTGAATAATATCAGCAAGCAAAGTGAAGTCAACCTAAGAAAACAATGAGAAGTAAAAAGAAAAGGGGGAGAAAGCCCAGAATGTAATGTTCGAACTCTTAGATCTAGCTAGTTCTCAGATTCAACCTTTGGATTTCCCAGTTACATGAGCATATCATCTAAAACTAAGGCCCCCTATTATGTGCTACATCAATATCTGGAGGAAACCATGGAGGAAGCTCAAATTCCCTAACTACAAGATCCCCTTCCCACTTTGCTCCTAAGAATAAGGTCCCCTAAACAAATAACTCTTATCAAAAGGACAAGGCATAATGCCTGCTTATCCCTAAGTAGTAGAGTTCAGATTCCTGCCAGCCATGGAATTATTCAAACAAGCCAATGACATCATCTCATGGTTCAAAGGGGGCACCCTACCCTCTAGATACTACAAAGCTTGCCTCCCACAGTCTCTGGTTGTTCGCTCTGTTCCCAAGGGAACCCCATGTGGCCCTGCATTGGAATCAGTGTCTCCCCCACCCTTGCTCTGTCAACATATGTTGTGATGAATAAACTGTCAGTCTCATTTGTCCAGTGTTGTATGGTTTAGCCATCCCTATAACCCTTGGGAAGGAATCCCTGTCTCACCAATGGGGGGAAGAGCAGACAATGAAAACACATGAGGAGTCATGTGGTGCCAGAAGAGGCTGGGATAACACAGGTGGCACAATCCCAGCAAGGGCCATTCACGTTATAGTCTTCACAAATGGCACCCCTGGAGCATAGCTTCCTTATGTACGATGCTCCCTGGGGCTGTGTAATGAGGCAGCACTGGGACAGGTGATGGAGAGGAGGGGAGAGCATCAGGTTTCTGTGCCCCAAGGCGAGGAGTCAGAGGTGGCATTATTGAGGGGAAAGTCACACTGAGACCTGGGGCTGAGGACAAATTTCCATACCAGTTCTTTCTTGTGAGTGACCTATTTGCTGACTCTGGACAATCAGCAATTGCTAAGTGCCAGGAAATTCCAACACAAATACTTTAGTTAACACATTAAAAACATTTGTACATGAAATCCTGTTTTTAGACTACAAAAATGGAAAGGGTCCAGATGCAATGAACTCTCAAAACTAGCAAACTAGCTAACTAACTAAAACTTTCCTTAAATGCACCCCTACAATCTAATGGCTAGTGTCCCAGAAAAGGTTTGAATTATTATTTCTTATATTGTTTTGTTGAGAATATATTTTTACACTTTACTTTCAACTTTTTGGTGTATTAAAACGAGACCACTTGATTACATCTCACCGCCCATGCCAAAACTGCGGAAAGGTCATAATAAAACCCACATGTGCTTCCTGAATGTTATGTAACTTTCCAGGCAGTAAGTGGAGTGAAATACACAATCTTGATTTTATTCTCTCTTGAACTTACTTGCCTGATATGTGCTCTTCTATGAAAGAACTTTTAAATAATCACACATCAGATTAACATACATGAAACAACAGCAGCAGTTTACTTTTCCACTAGTTTTCCAAAGAGTTGCATTGGTGATTCAATGAGAAAATCCAAGTGCTTTTTGTTCCATAAAACCAGAAATATCCCAAAGCATGTTGTCCACTCACTGAATCAGAGCAAAGTTAATTCTTAGGCTCATTTTTAAGGCTTCCAATGTACTTTATTTCTTCAATAATGCCATACTTTAGGGGTACACAGTGCTTTTACTTGTCCTCAGTTATAAGCTGGTTTTGAAACAATTCAGTATTACACCAGCTGGGACCTTTCCTTTCCTTTGGGGTGGCTCTGCCAACAGGCACAGATCACTGCAGGAGCCAGATAGACCTGGGCTCAAATTACACCTCGGCCATCGTCAACCACTGTGACCTTCATTAAACTTTCCCAAACCTCGGTTTTCTCAGCTGTTCAGTGGGGATAATAATGACTTCACCTTAGGATTGTGTTATGACTTAATTTGTAGCCCTCAAAAGGCTATATTGAGGTCCTGAACTCCACTAGCTCTGAATGTGAACCTTTTTGTAAATCGGGTCATTGCAGATGGAATAAGGCACATTAAAATGATGTCATCTGAAGTAGGGGGACCCTTAATCCAATAAGACTGGGGTCCTTATAAGAAGAAGAAATTTGGACCCAGACAGGCAGAGGGGAGAACACCATGTGACGACTGAGGCAGAGAACTCCATGGATTGCCGGAAAGCCACCACCGGAAGTCAGGAGAGAGGCATGAAATGGATTTTTCTCTAGACTTCAGAGGCATGGTCCTTCCAATACTTTGATTTTGGACTTCTGACCTCCGTAACCAGGCGACAATACCTTTTTTAAAGCCATCCAGTTTGTGGTATGTTGTCACAGCAACCCTAGGAAACTAGATTGTTACAAGTTTTACAGAAATAAAAACATAACGCAGTGCCTGGCATATCTGTTATCGTGATTGCTATTATGTCATTAATGGTATTTTACCTATTTATGACTAAATGACAAACATAATCCACTTATACTCCAGATCCCGACCCCTTTTGGATATAAGCCCATCTTAGTGTGCCAGATTCTGTCCTCTTGAGCACATATGTTGGAGACTTTGGTATTTTAGGAAACTAACTGATAGCACCTCTCGGCTGCTTCCAAGTTCTGAATAATTCAGTAAAGGATTCAAGAGACAGACAACTGGATATAAAGTTAGTAGAGATGAATTGGACCAGTGACCAAACGATTTGCCTAATGCCTCACCACTCACGTGGGCAGACTCACCCCACCATGGGCAGACACACCCCACCACTGCCTCAGAAGCTGGCCATGCAGAGGAGCAGGTTGTGTGTGCAGGCCGTTCAGAAAACACAGGGGCCTGGGATGAGAAAGGAAAGATGCATTCCCAAATTCACCCGTAAGTTAAATGACTCCTCCTTGGGGAGGCAAGTAGAATGGGGCAGAAAGGAGGACAGAAGCAACTTCAAATGATTCCCAAAGTGTGGAAGCTCTCATTTCATAGTCGGGAGAGAGAGCAGGATGGCTTTTGCTTAAGGGGTGAAATGGGAAATAGATTAGGCTAGGGAAAAGAAAGCTTGCCTGTTGTCATGTATTTAAATGCTCGCCCTCCTTCCACAGAGGGAACCACTACCACCATCATGAAGATGTCTTTCTTTCTCATCCAAATTATTTTACTTTTAGTATATATGTACATATCTATAAACTGTATATAAATATATGTATACTAGAATTGAAAATATTGCATAATGATATGAATGCTTTTTTCACGCAGCATTTCATTTTTAAAAATTTATATATATTGATACAAATCACTATATCTCATTAATATTGATATTGTATAGTATTTTATTTTGCAAATGGGTCTTTAGGTGATCTCCAAACTGCTACAATAAAATCCTTTAAATTTTGTTTTATATCCACTTACAAGAGAATTTCACGAGATTGGATTCGATTCCAGAAATGGAATTGCTGGTTTGTAGTTTGTACATTGTGACTGACTCTCCAACTCTGTGATACACTGCAAAATCATACTTTAAAGTGGTGGCATTGATGCACACTCCACCAGCCAGGTGTGAGAGTTCCCAGTTCCCATATTCTCACTGCAGAATTAGGCAGACTCACTTCTGCTGTCCCAGGCAGTGCAGACTGTGGACTTTCCTGAACCTTGCGGAGGGACCTGCCCAAGGTCTGCCTCGTGTCCCCTGGGGCAGGCTGGCTTCAACGAGGGAGGAGGGAGTGCTGAGCTGAGGATGCCTGGTTACTCTTCCTTTATTGACGAATCAGAGGAATAGTTCCCCAGGGAGACAGTAGGTGAAGGGGAGGAGAGGTGAGGGTCCCGTCAGTCATAGTCTCTACATCTGGAAGGACACATCAGGCATGGAAATCATATCTTCCCCCGTCCCAACTTGATATCCTTCTTCAAATTGAGGGCTTGTTTCTTCCTCCACGACTAGAAAATTCTTAGTCGTATTGATATTATCTACTCTATTATCTTTACCTTCTTATTCTGAAACATAGAGCACATTGGACCTCACCCAACATGTTGCTTAGTCTCACTTTTGTATTTTCCACCTCTCTTTCTGTCCTGCATTCTGGGTAATCGCCTCAGCTCTGTTATTACAGTTCATTAGTTTTCTCTTCTACTATAACCCACACGTGGAATTTTAATCAATGGCAGGTATATCCTGATGCTATCTGGAGACCAGCCAGGTGACGGCTCTCCACCCTGACCACACATAGATCCTTGGAGAGCTATGCAATGCCTGATGCTGAGGCTCCATCTCAGACAACTAAAGCAGAATCTCTGGGAGTGAGGACCCAGATATCAGTCATTTTTAAAGCTCTGCAGGTGATTTCCGTGAGCAGACTAGTGTGAGGATGACTTGCAAGAGGAAAGAGGGAGACCTCAGCTTCACACTATAGTTTGCAGGTGACCCATACATGTGACCTGACTAGCTAAAAACAGAATGAAAGAGAAAAATCCATGTACTTGAGCTCTTACAATTTTTAAAGGATGATAGTCAACTTCAAATGTATTTATAGCATATTTCAGCATGTAAAAGAGAAAAAAATATTTCAAGAAAAATTGACTTTATTTCTACAAATGGAAATTCCGAACTGGTAACTGTACTGCTTTATCACATTTTTATCCCCTTTCCTTGAGTGGATGATGATTTTATGCTATATCAGAGTATTTTGGGAACATGTGTTGTTTGAGTCTTTTATGTAGACCCCAGAAAATTATGTTCTTAAATTGACCCATTCCTGTGGGTGTGAGACTCTTTGATTGGCTTGAATTCAGCTGGGAGCCTTTGATTGGAGTACTTTGGTGAGGTGTGACCCAGGGTGGGTCTCGGTCCTCTTGTTGGAGTCCTTTATAAATGGGAGAAGCATGAAGAAACCCACAGAGAAAGCGAGCTGCCATTTTACCCTGCCATGTGAGAGAGGGCTCCAGGATTGTCTGCAGGTGCAGAAAGACAGAGGAACCCTGAGAGGCTGAAAGAAAGGTGGGAATCAGTAGAGCAGCTGAAGCTGAAGCAACAAGGCCTGGAAGAGAGAGGGGAAAGATGAGCCGTATGCCTGATCACCCACAGCTGAGCTTGGGGAGAAAGTGAGCCTGGAGGAGAGGGCAGAACCAGCCGCCGTTTGCCTTGCCCCGTGGCAGTTCAGGATCACCAGCAGCCGACCCTTGGTGAGACAGCATCTCTGATGATGCCTTGATTTGGACATTTTCACAGCCTCGAAACGGAAAGATTTTACCCTAATTAATTCCCATTTTAAAAGCCAACCCATTTCTGGTATTTTGCATTGTCAGCCTTTAGCAAACTAAAACTGGCCATACGAGGGGAAGTTTAGCAATAGTAAAAATGTTGGTAGTAGTAGTAGCATTTGAATATCTCTGGTGCTTTATATGGTTTCTTTCTAAAAATTTTTACAAGAAATTGGATATTATTTTCCTGTTTCACAAGGATTTAGGTAATTGTCCAAGTTTGGCACAATTTGAAAATGGCAGAGCTGATATTCCAAACCCAACCTTTCTAACTCCAGAAATATTCCTGTTCCTTCCACCCCTGTCAGTTGGCTATTGCTATTTATAACTGCAACCATTAGCTACAGTTTGTTCCACTGCCCAAAGAATACCTGCTGCTTGTCTGCCCAGGTTGGCCACTCTCTTTGGGCAATTGCATTCAAAGATGTTCCCTTCCAGTAGAACGTTTTCAACACCCAACCGTAAACACTCTCTAATCTTAAGGGCTCCTTAAGCTGTAATTCTGTATCCCCAGTCCACTGCATGGCGGCCTGTATAGAGAAAGTGCTCAATATATATTTGTTGAACAAATAAATGAGTGAAAAGAGTTTGAACAAAATCATGAGTGAGTCCTTTGGAATGTGTGAAGGTGACAGCCTCCCTGACTTGGGCAAATGCAGTGAGCTACAAAGACAATAACTACTTTGAAATAAGACCGATCTTGGTGTAAATCCACATTTTTCTACTTACGAATGGTATAAATGTGAACAGCTTGTTTGTCCTTGTGAGCTTGTGTTTCTTTATCTATAAAGTGGGATTCATAAAGACTACCTCTAAGACAGAGGTTTTAGCCTTTTTTGTTCCACGAACATTTTGCCAGTCAGGTGAAAACCAAGGACCCCTTACTAAGTCCACGCTATACTGTGTATTATTTAATAAATATATCACACCCGCACCAACACATCCCCACAAGAATAATGTTTTCTTGAATTTTCAGTTCAAGCTCACGGACCCCCGATTAAGAATCCCTGCTCTAAGGGTTGTTGTAAAGATAAAAAGCTAACGTATGTAAAATACCAAGCACACATTACTCCTCAAAACATGGGACCTATTTTCATTGATGTGTGTTTTGTCCTATGAAGTTCATAAATATCCATAATCTGATGATTTCTAGGGAAATTGGAAAAAAATAATGTATTTTCCACAGACATATACAGCATACACAACTCTGAATTTTCTTTTCATAGCATTGAGCACACTGGAACTCAATGAGCAAATACATTAATACAAGATTTAGAAAGATGTACATAGCCAACTTTCAATAGTTTAATTTTAGAAGTTGCTATTAAAAAGAAACTGAGGGGAAAAAAAAGAAACAGAGAGTTACTCTGTTTAAAATTGCTCCCAACTGTTGTTTGTAATCAGCTGATTTTATACTTTTATGTGAGGCTAACAATGCTTTTCATTTGTTTATTTGCCTAATAAGTACATCTGCCTAGATTTTCATTGAGTGATATGCAATAAATACTTTTAGAAGGAAGGAAAGCTATGACTACAGGCCTAGTAGCTGAGAATAATTCCCAATGATTTTCTGAGCAAGTACAGGAGGAAAAACATTAAAGCCAAATATGGGGGAAACACGAGAAGGTGGATTAACCAGTGATCCCTAACAAGTAAACGCTTTGACCCTTGCTCCTTTTCTCTTCCTGGAGTCCAGGTTTTTAAATGTTCATCTTGAATCTAAGAAATGATTTGGAAGTGCTTTGATGGATTTGTTCCTAAAAAGACAGGTGTTTCATTTGCATTCTAAACATATTCCTGTTTATGGCCAAAGATGGTTTTTATTTTATCTTTGAAGAAACTCCATCTTGCCACATTCTGTTATTTCAGTGACAGATGTTTCTAGCCAAGGGTTTTTGTTCGTTTTGACATTTATCTTTTCCTTCTCAAGTAATCGTTGATAATGCCAGCCTTGAGCCAACCTCTTTTTACTGGACTAATTGCCATTTGAAACCACGTGGCATCCATTTGGAGAGGCAACTAAAATTTTAGGAAAATGCTATCATTTTAAATAGGTTTTCTGGGAAAGCAAGTCTCTCTTCTCTGAATTTACTGGTAGTTTTATATTGTTATTGTGTCATACGGTGGAACAATGAGCTGATCAATTATATTCACTTTAAGGGATGATTTCCCCTTTTTAAATCACTTGACTGAGCTTCCTACAGTGTCTAATGGAAACTGAATAATAGCATGATTTTCTATTTGTAGGGATAGGAATAGAATAAGCATGTTTCCTAAACGAGAGTTCTTTTTGTTTTTGTCCCTGTAAGTAATGATGTATAAGGCATAATTTTATAAGTGACACTTTGGAGTCAGACTTTCATCTGTGTATTGGCTCCTCCCAATCTCATTCCCCTGTCCTCTCCCAGAGGCAGCCGATAACTTTAAATTTGTATTTTTCATTTTGCTGCTTTTAAAACAATTTTTACACATAAGTAATTATGACCAAATATTCAGTGATTAGTTTTTCTTGTTTGTGAGCTTCTTATAAATAACATCCTCTCTATGTAGCATCCTCTTGCATTTTTTTCACTCAATTTTCTATTTCTAAATTCATCTAAGTTACTTGCCAACAAAACTCATTCATTTTTACTGTTGTATTATACTCTTTAGTAATTACGTAAAAATATATTTTTCTCTTTTTTTCTGTGGATGGACTCCCCCCACGCAGGCATTTGTTGCTGCAAACTGTGCTGCTATGAACCATATCTTCTTGCATCTGAGCAAGAAGAGTTCCTTTAGGAGAGGAATTGACCGGGCCATGGGTATACATGTCTTAAGAGTTCTTACATCATGCCAAGCTGTTTTCCAGACCGGCTTCACCAGGTACAATTTCACAAGAATATATGTGTGTATGTGTACTTCCATTTCCAGGTCAGCATTTGATTTTTATCAGGCTTCTCAATGTGTGTCAGTCTAATGAATGTAAAACAGCATCTCAGTGTGGTCTTAACTTGCATTTTTCTGGACATTCATGAAATTGAGTATCTTTCATATGTTGGCCATGTGTATTTGTTCGTCTGTGTAATGGTTTTTCATGTCTTTTGTGCATTTTCGATGGGGAAACCTATTATCCCATTTTCATGTATCAAATATCATCCATTTTCCTATTTATTGTCAATGCTATCTTTATAATATATGCTGTTTCTGGGCTCTGCGTATGTTTGACCATTTAGTGAATCCCTACACCAAAATTAAATTATCTTAATTTTTATGGCTTTGCATAAGTCTTATTTATGATAGAACAAGCCCTCCATTTTATTCTTCTTCTTCGGAGATGTTTTGGCCATAGTTTTTATCCTTTGCTTTTTCAAATAATTTTTAAATCATATTATCAAATTTTACAGAAAATTCTTTTGGAATTTTGGATTTGAATTGAGTCTTCAGATCAGTTGGGGAGGATTGAGAATTGCTTCTACATATCTGTGAAAATGAGATAGCTCTGTTTGTTTAGGTCCTCTTAAATATATTTCAATAAAATTATATGACTTTCTTCATATAGGTGATGCTTATATTTTATTAGATGAATTATTAGGTACATTTTAGTTTTTCTAAATTAAGGGTATATTTTTAAAATTTCTGTTTTTTGATGGCTTATAGAAATGAAATTTATTTTTGTATATTCTTCGTATGTCCAGACCCTTTTCTAAATTATTGTTATTTTAATAATTTGTCTATAGATTTTGGAGGTTTTATATAGATAATTATCTCATCTGCAAAGCAGTTTAATGTCCAATTGTTTCTTTCCAAAACTTATGTTTTTAATTTGAGGATATTATTTAACTGCCTGGGTATGTTGTTTTACTGCATATAGAGATTTATCTTTTTCATCAATATTTCTTCAATTATTACCTCTCTTTTCTCTCTCCATTCTCTTCTTCTGAATTAGATATATACATACCTTTATTTTTTCTATCCTTTGTATCACTTAAGGCCTTACTAACTTTTTCCATTTTACTTTGATGCATTCTTTGTAATTTCAGATATGTCTTCTAGTTCACTAAGTTCTTTTCAGCTGCATCTAAATTGCTATTTAATCCATCTATTGAACCTTTAAATTGAATAATTACATTTTTATTTCACAAAGATTCTATTTTGAAATAAATATTCCTATTTATTCCTGATGATCTCTTTTGCATTCTCATCTTTGAGATCAAGTCCTTTTTGTAATTGTACTCAAAGTTGTTTAATATGCTGTATTTGGCAATTTCAATATGTTCAGCCCTTGGAGAAATACGAATATCATTTTATATTTCTGGGGGCTCTCATGCATAGGGGCTTGCCTTCTTTGGTTCTTGTCATTATTTGACTGTAGACTAATTTCTTGGACTTTGTGGAAGACCTGTATGCTGAAAATGGGGTGAGTGTTCTTTAGAAAGGGTTTGCTTCTGCTTTGCCAACAGCCAAGGCACATTGCCGATTTGGGCCTCCTTCTGCCTCCCTCCCCACTGTGAGTCCATGTGGGACCCTTAGACCAGAGCCCAGCTTCCAGCTCTCTTAACTGAGCCACTGTTGGGGAGTGTCCTGAGGGCATCCCTGCCCTCCTGGCTGCTCACTGTAGTCCCAGCTCTTCACTCTGGGTCCAGATCGCATTGAAAGTAAGAATTGGAGTAAGGAAGTGAGGAAGGTGCTTTGTTGATTTCCTCTTCTGTGACTATGCAGATCATCTATATTCTGCCATAAAATGGTCCCTCAATTCAGCCAGAATGCTGATCACAAAAGATCTACATGAACATTATTTGTCCAAGTTTTGTCTGAGAGATTTTTTTCCCACAGTTTAGTGAATACAGAAGACTATATTTTATTATAATAATGATGATAAAAGTTATTAAATGCTTACTCTATGTCAGATACTATTCTAGGAACTTTACATTATAGTTAATTTTCCCAACAATAAGGGAAGGGCAATTATTATTCCAATTTTAACATGATGCTGAAATTGATCCCAAGTAAGGTTATCTTGTAACGTCCCTCTGTAAAAGGAGAAGCCATGGTTCTAATCTTGCTCCCGAGCCAGCTTTCTTTAAATACATCGCCTCTCTAAGAATCAAGTCAAGTAGTCAAACTCAATGGGTTCTCCAGGGAAAGAGGCACAATTCCAGAGCTCATGTGCTTCCTCAAACCCCAGGAGGCACATGTTGGCTTCTTGGAAGTGTTTATATCCAGGGCTTTGTGTGTGGCAGCCCCAAGTGCTGTATGTGATTGTCTGGAACCCCTCAAGTTTCCAGCCTTTGGTGTAATGCCAGTTTTCCATTCCTGCCAACAACCCCAGTCCCTCTCACTAGTGGAGGTTCTCTCACTGGCTTGTGTGAGACTCACAAACAAGGCGGTGTATGTGGCCACTTATCAAATATTAAGAACTCAGCGGAACACAGCAGGGAAAGCTTGCCTTTCTCTCCACATCTCTACATTAGAAAATCATGAATATGGTTGGATTTGTACATTACCAGTTTTAGAACAGTTTATATCCTTCCATTCTTAAGTGTTCCCAACCAACCTCAGATATATCATCATAATAATAATGAGCATTTATTTAACACTTACTATAAATGTACAAGTACTTCTGAGTATATTGCATATACTGGCTAATTGAATTCTCACTACCTTTGAAGTAGATGCTATTCGTATACCCGCTTGATCAATGAGAAAACTAAGACCCAGAGTGGCTAAGAAATTGACCCAAGGTCAAAGAGCAAGAAAAGTCCACACCTGGCCTTGGCTTCAGGTGCCTGCTCTTAAGCACTGTTTAGCATGTAGGCATTTCACCCGTCATGTATAATGCTCAGTGTTAGGAAGGAGAAGAGTTGTGTTTGTGGCTGCCACACCTATATATCTTTCAAAAGATTGTCTCTGCATAATAATCTCCATGACGGTCCATTAGCATTGTTTCTCTAGCTCTTTTAGAATGAAGAGTTTTTTAAAAATGAATAACTCAGTGTAATTTGAACACTATGAAAATGATTAACCTATAGTAGCTCATTTCAAAGATATAATTATCCCTGTTTGGAAATTAATACTGTTTCACCTGGATAAGGATTTCACTTCCTAGCCCACTTTTCTAATTATACTCACTTACAGAAAGCCCAAATTTTAAAAGTTAGGGTTTGGAGGATTGTGGGAAGATGGCATCAGATTAGGCAGGCACAACATTGCTATTATACTAAAAGCCATTGATTATACCCTTTGGATAGATTGTATGGTATGTGAATATATCTCAGTAAAACTGCTTAATAAATAAATAAGTAATTGTGCAAGATTAGCCAGAAATAGCAGCTATGTTTAGCAGGGGAAGCATAGAGAGATTGAGGGTGAAGAATTTTCTTATTAGTTAGTTAGTTTGTTTTTTGTTTATGATTATTATTAGTATTGAAATAATGAAAATGCTCTAATGATGGTTGAGATGATGAATGCACAACTATGCAATTATAACAAATACTATTGATTGTACATTTTGGATGAATTGTATGCTTTATTACTATGCATCAATAAAATTGATTTGTAAAAAATAGAGTAAAATTCTCTATTCAGCCAAAAAACATGCAGTCTCAACAAACATCTTTTAACCAGAAATTTCACAAACCTTCTTAAGTCATTGGTATTGCCTTATGTTTTGAAATGTAGTCAACTGTACAGTAAAATTGCTTTCCTTTAACAGGTGCGAGAAATTAAAAACAGAGGTGGGTGATAGAAAAGAACTGCTTGATATAATAGGTGAAAAATTATTCATTTAAAGCAGAAATGTCCTTCTGAACTCTTGCTCTAACGTGATATGTATTCTAGTGTTTCGTATTTCTAGTGGCTTTTTATTGAATGTATTTTCTTATAATTCGCTCCTAAGATTTCAAGGCATATTGAAGTCATATATCAAAAAATTGAAAGCATTTTCTCAGGGCTTAAATATTACTATTGAAGATTAAAGACAAAAATCAATCACCTTGTGAGATTTTAAACTAAATTACATCAATTTATTTTAATAGAATAATTTGACCTGATCATTATTTATATGGAAATACGTATTTTGAGGAAATTTTCAAAATAAAATTTTATTTTATTTGTGTGAAGTATGTAATTTCAAATACTATAAAAGTTTTTTTCTTACTTTGACTAGAAAGCATTTAAGAAGAACTAAAGAAATGCAATAAGGAATAAATACTTTATTCCTGAAAAGGAATTCAATTATATAATGATTTAAATTATTCTGCAATTAATTTTTAGAAATTTTAGAAATTTAGCTCTAAACAAACACCCAATGTTTTCTCAGAGGCTGGGGGCAGGAATACAGGAAGTTTAGACAAAATTAATATTAAATTAATCTGAAAGAATAAAAATATGAATAAAAGAAATTCAGATTAAAACTATATCAAAGAAGTGTTTGTCAGGCCTCTCCACTGTAAGGTTATTCTTTTTCCCCCTTTCCATACTGGACTCTCTGCAAAGAAATCACTATAAGCCACCTGGACTTAAGAAGTGGAAAATTATGCTCTTTCTCCTTGAGAGTGGAGCATTTACAAAAGTTATTTGAAATTCTTTGGCATGAGAGATTTGTCTACTTCCCCTTCCATTTATTTATTTATTCAATCATTTATTTATGTCAGTATGGACTCCTAGATTTTTCCTTTATATTTTTGTTTATAATCCAGTACTACTTTATGTCTTTTCATAATCAATATTTTTCAGCTTTGGGTATTAGGAGGACATTCTGTGGGCTCCTGTGCCCCTTTGACATACTCACATTATTGTAGGCTTTTATTTTAAAAAATCACTTCTATAACCAAGAGATACCTAAGGAGACATGACAAATAAAAGTAAGATGTCATCCTGTATGGGATCCAGAACAGAAGAAGGAAATTAGATAAAACTAAGGAAATCTGAATAAAGGAGGGACTTTAGTTAATGAGTCAACATTCATTCATTAATTGTGTCAAATGTATCACATTAAGGTAATTTACTAATAATAACAACAATAATGGGGGAAATTGGGTGTGTGGTATCTGGGAGATCTCAGCACTATCTTTTCAATTTTTCTGTGAATCTCAAACATCCAAAAGTAAAAAAAGTTTACTTTTTAAAATGCTAAAAATATATACTTTGATCCTGTTTGACAAGACCCCAGAAGTTTGACAACATCCTCTGCTGATGGGGCTGGGAGAATAAAAAGACTTTTCAAATATTGCCTGTATAAATGCAAAATGGTTCAATTTCCATGGAACCTTTTAAAAGCACTGTTTGTGCTAAATTATGATTTGTCTATTGTGTTAGATCCAATTATGATCCAACAATCCATTTTTTAAATGTGTCTTATAGATACGTTTGTAAGAAATGACTTATGAACAAGGCTGTTCTTTTTAGCATTGTATGTATTAGACAAAACTAGAAATAAACCCATTGGCAGGTGATTGGTTAAATTAATGATGCTGCTTTCACTCTAAGTTAGCTGTAAAATGGAGTATATTTGGTATGGAAGTCTTTTGGACATATTTTAAGTGAAGAGAGTAGGAGGGAGAGCAGCATATATATTATGCTACATTTTGAGTAAATAACATTAAAAAGAAATACAAAATATGAATTTGGTTATATAGCATAAATATTGAATATATATACTACATTATTTTTTAAAGTTTTCATATTATTTTGCTGTTTGAATCTTGTGTCTCTATTACCTATTCAGAATATTTTAATTAAAAGAGTAAATGTAGAGAATATTGTAATTTGTTTTTTTTTTTTTAAGATGTGAGTATTAAGGAGAGCTGGACATGGTAGATACTAACATAAGTTACATAGTTAAAATAATTAAAATTGTAGTTACAAAACCTAGAAATAGTAGCCAGATAAATGTAATAGAATGACAATTTCAGAAAGTTACTTAAGTATATCTAAAATTTAAAAGTTTTTAAAGTTCAAAAACATTAAAAAGTGAGAAGGTAAAAACAAAAACTTGCAAGAATATTTTCAGCAAGTATGGCTTTAATATAGTTCTCATGCCAGGTACTCTTCCAAATCAATAGAAAGGAGATAAAAGAAAGTTCTCAACAGAAAAAGGAGGGGCTATTAACATAAATAGGCAACACCCAAAAAAGGAAATTCAAATATTCAAAAAATAGATGAAGATAGGTTCTATACCCCTCCTGTCACAAAGAAATGGAAATTAACCTACAAGGAACGCAGTTGTTCTTCCTGAGAAATTGGCAAAGATCAAAAGTTGCCCATGCCTACACTGATTTACATAAATCATTGGTGAAAGTGAAAATGCATAAAGCTTCCTTGAGGTCAATTTGGCAGTATATGAATTAAAAGTCTTAAAATGTTATCTGTTGTTTTACCTTTCATTTGTACTCTAGAGATGTGATGTGGAAAGAACATGCTTGACCATTCACCTAAAGGTATTGTTTAAAGAGTTTGCCAAATTCAAGATTTCTCATTTCTTTAGATTACTTCTCGACTGTTTAACCAAAATATAATGGAAATTTCAGAACATCGGGAGATGTAGAATGACCAGTAGTTTTAATCTTCCTTATTCCTTGTGAAATGCAATGACAAACACTTTCAAGATCTTTCCTTAGTTATTTTTAATGTTCTTCCAAATGTAGGATATTTTAGTATTTTGCCAAGTATTAAAAACTCTGGAGCACCCATGTGGAGGCGCCTGCAGCAGTAGTTCTTGTGGGAGAAAACGTGAGGAGACAAAACAGGGAGATGGATGGTGATGGTGAAAGTCAGAACCTTTAATTACTGTCCCTGGAATTGAATATGAAATGATGGGCCCAAGGTGACATCCTATTGTGGACAGAATAATGGGCCCCCAAGACATCCATATCCTAATTTCTGGAACCTGTGCATATGTTATGTTGCTTGAAAGAGGGGAATTAAGTTTGCAGATGGAATTAAGGTTGCTAATCAGCTGACCTTGAGACCTTAATATGAGAGCTAGAACTATCAAAATCCTAGAAAAAGCTTAAAAAGCATCTTCAGGATCTTGTGTTAGGCAATGATTTCTTAGGCTTTATACCCAAAATGCAAGCAACCAAAGAAAAAAATAGATAAATGGGATCTCATCAAATTTTTAAAAAAGAAAAAACAACTTTTGTGCCTCAAAAGACTTTTTTGTGAAAGTAGAACAACCTACAAAATGGCAGAAAATATTTGGACTCCACATATCAGATAAAGGTTTAATATCCAGACTATATAAATAAATCCTTCCACTTAACAACATAAAGACAACCCAATTAAAAAATGGGCAAAAGACTTGACTAGATATCATTCCAAAGAAGATATCCGACTGACCAGAAAGCACATGAAAAGATGCTCAACATCATTAGCCACCAGGGAAATGAAAATCAAAACCACAGTGAGAAACCATTTCATACCCACTAGAGTGGCTTCTGTTAAAAAATGGAAAATAATAAGTGTCAGAGAGGTTGTGGAGAAATAGAAACACTCATTGCTGGTGACAATGTAAAATGGTGCAGTTGCTGTGGAAGACAGTTTGGCAGTTCCTCAGAAAGCTAAGTATAGGACTGCCGTATGACCCAGCATTCTCTCTACTAGGCATATACCCAAAGGAATTGAAAGCAGGAACTCCATCAGATATTTGCACACCAATGTTCATAGTGACATTATTCACAATTGCCAAAAGATGGAAGCAACCCAAGTGCCCATCAGCCAATGAATGGATAAAAAAATGTGGTATATATATATACAACTGAATATTCAGTCATAAAAAGGAATGAAGTCCTGATACATACAACAACATGGATGAACCTTGAAGACATAATTAAGTGAAATAAGCCAGACACAGAAGGACAAATATTGTATGATCTCATTGATTTGAAATAATTCTCATAGAGTTAGAATCTAGAATATAGGTTAGTAGGGTTGGGTTAGGGAATGGAAGTGAAGGCTTAAAATGAAATGCGTTGAACACTTAAACATACTCATATGCCTTAGAGGCATGCCCCACGTGCACCCCTCCCCATACATCCCCCATCCCCAACACCTCACACCAGTGATTCTCCCCTGCCACAGTTGTGACCCTTTTGTAATCCAAAACCTCTTCAAAAAATCAAGCCAGCAAAATAACCAAATAAAATTAATAATAAAATGAAATAATAATAGTTTAAAAAATAACAACTAAAATACAAAAATTCAAAAAATTTGAAATAAGAATTTTTTAAACATTGTGTCTTTCATCACTGTAAGATCTGTTGTCTTGTATGTACAGTGACAATTTCTTCCATATGTTCCCCCAGTGTGTTATTTTTTAAATTTTATATTCAAAGAAGCTTTAGGTTACAGAAAAGTCACATAGAAAATATTGGGGATTCCCATATATCCAAAGTCCTATCCCTTTTCCACTATCCCCTATTAATAACATTTTACATGTAGATGGTACATTTGTTACAATTGATGTACAAATGTTGAAGCATTACTGCTAACTATGGTCAATGGTCTACATTATGGTTTACATTTTGCACCGTACACTTTTATAGGTTTTGATGAAATTTAAAATGGCCTGTATCCATTATTGCATGATCATGCAGAACAATTAAAATGCTCTAAAAATGCACTATATTCTATCTGTTCTGTTCTTCCCTCCCTATCCCTCAGAACCTGTGGTAACCACTAAGTTTCAATTTTTGAAGAATAAGATTGAATTTTTTACAATAATATTGACGGCTTGACATATTGGTCTGTTTTCTTTAATTAGGCACTGCCTATGTTCTTGAGGGATTCTTGCTCCTCTAATTGAGAACATAGCAGGACTCCCCAGGATGGGAGTTTAATATTTTCTTGTTTATTGTATGGGTCTCCACCCACTGAGAGAACACACTATGACAAGATGAACATATTCCATAGAGGCATGCCCCATTGGCTCACCATCCTCTACTCCCTTTCTATCTCTTGTTAACCTATCTTCCAGATTCTAGCTCTGTGACTCTCCTATTTGGAATGATGGAAATATTTTTGTAATGGATGGTAGTGATAACAGCACAATATTGTTAAGGTAATTTACAGCACTGAAATATATATCTGAATTCTATTGAAAAGGGAAAATATTAGCTTGCATAGATGATAACAGAATTTTAAAAATCTATGGAACTACACTGCATAAACAGTGAAACCTATGTTAAACCATGGACTATAGTTAATAATATAATTATAAAAATGTGCTATTATCAATAGTAACAAGTGTTCACACTGATACAAGGTGTTAATGATAGGGTGGTATATGGGAAACCTGTTTTATGCATGATTGTTCTGTAAACCCATGGCTTCTCTAATAAAAAAAAAACATAGTGAAGGGGGAGACAGAAAAGGAATTCAGAGACATGTGATGTAGAAAGAACTTGCTCCACTATTGTTAACTTGGAAGATGGAGGAAGAGGACAAGCCAACGAATGTGGGCAAGCTCCAGAAACTGGAAAAAGCAAGAAAACTGGATTCATCTCTAGAGACTTCAGAAAGAATGCAGCTTTTGCTGGTAATTTGATTTTACTCCACTGAGACTTATGGAAAAGTCAATTATGAAATTTACTTGGAAGGACAAGGGGCCCTGAATAGCCACAAACATCTTGAAAAAAATAATGAAATTAGAGGAATCACACTACCTGATTTTAAAGCATACTACAAAGCTACAGTGGTCAAAACTACATGGTATTGGCACAAGGATAGTCGTACTAACCAATGAAACTGTATTGAGAGAGATGATATAGACCCATGCATATGCAGTCAACTAATATTCAACAAGGTCACCAAGCCCACTAAACTGGGACAGAACAGCTTCTTCAACAAATGGTGCTGGGAAAACTGGATATCCATATCCAAAAGAATGAGAGAGGACCACTATCTCATGCCCTGTATAAAAATTGGTTTATCCATTCATCAGTTGATGGAAACTTGGGTTGTTTCCAACTTTTGTCTATCGTGAACAATGCTGCTATGAACATCGGTGTGCAGATGTCTATTTGTGTCACTGCTCTCAGTACTTTTGGTATATACCTAGCAATGGTATTGCTGGGTCCCATGGCAAGTCTATATTCAAATTCCTTAGGAACTGCCAAACAGTCCTCCACAGTGGCTGTACCATTCTACATTCCCAC
>JAQZBX010014088.1:0-21157 GCA_029593785.1 Cabassous unicinctus
AAAAAAAAAAAAAAAAAAAAAACAGCAACAAAACAAAAAACAAATTTCCTTCTATGAAACCCTTTTATATCTATGAAGCCTTTAGGAAAACAAAATGAACCTCTCTGAAGCCTTTAGGAAAACAAAGAAGAAAATGGCCTAATGCTTTGCTCCCTTCTCTAAAAGGCTCCTTAATTGTAGGAGCATATAGGAATATCATATATTTTAGTATATTAAGTGGCTAATCAATACTCAGGTTCAGGACCACTACCATTAAAGATTAGAAAACAGGAAGAAAAAATATATTAAATAGTTTGTAATGGTAATATCTGAGCTCATCTCACAGAAGAACTGAACCAAGTTTTGAACGAGTAGAAGAACTCTATGTACATCATTTTCATAGTATTCTGAATGCTATTCCTGACATATACCATACCGAGGCTATTATCTTTATTCTGCATTACATTTTCCGGAAAAAGAAGTTGTGGGAGATAAAAGAACGATTCTTGAAGTCTGAAATCTGTGAAAAAAAAAACATAAGATGCTGTAAAGGTTGGTGGATGGTTAAAAATGGCCTCCAATGATGCAGTGGCCAAAAGTTAGAATACTCCCAAATAAACTGATTAAATATAACATACATAAAAAAGTACACACTTTGGTTTTTGTGAAGAGCTCTTTCATGGAAAATGTAAGCATAATTAACTTTGAAATATAATGTCATAATCTGTAAATACCCAAAATCCCCCAAATTTATAGATCATTTACGTTCTAAACTAAAGGCAAAACAATCCTGAAAGATTCTTTTCATAACAAGTTATAAACACAGGAGGCCACAAGAAATGAAACAACAAAACCAATGAAAATAAGTCTAGCCTTTTCCAAAGAAATGACGAATAGCTATGTAAGATGCGTCAACTTGATGACAATAAAGTAAATCTCAACCGACAACACTTGAAGGTCAAAAAGAGAAACCTGATTGATTGTGAATTCAATCTGTTCCCGTTTTACCCTCAAATAGTGAGAGAATCAAAATCAGGAGCTTCAGAATAAAGGTTATCCAGAAGAACTGAAACAATCATTTTGAGTAGAAGAAAAGAAAAGAAAGGAAGCCAGAATCACCTAATCACAGTGACCAAATTCCAGAAAGAAGATTTAAGGAAGAAAAGTTTCATAATTTGCAAGGTGTAGCCAAAATGGCAACAATGACATAAGAAATTTGTCTGTATCAGGATTACATGGAAGAGTATATTACTGAAGCAAGTAAAAAAATTAGCAAGGCAAACCTTAAGGATTTGATTTAAAAGACAGAATCTTACTGTAGTACTCCAATTTTACTAATTACGTCTATGTCTAGAGATGGGGATATATATATATAAAAGACTCATGATTAGATCATATTTAGTTGAGTCTATGGTTGACAAGGAATTTATCATTAGGACCAGTAAAGAGTTTATATGGAAGAATGACAAAATATATTTTGTTAAGCTACCAAAATATAATGATGCAATACACCTAAGCACCTCTATTGACTGACATACTGGAAGAAGAAATTGAAGGTTTCTCTATTATCATTTTGAAATTACAATGTTAGTCAATATTTAGCTATTTTCTACTCTCCTATATGCTATATATATGTCTTCACTGCTCTTTCTCTGGGGCTTAAATCCTGTCCTGCTCTCCTTGCTCCCTCATTCATCCTAATGTTTACTAGCATTACTTGTGCATTACCAGCATTACAAGGAATTGTGACTTATTTACCAAAATCCTTTGAAATTAATTTTCTTCAGAAGTTTAGAGTTTTCTTTTGACGTATGCATATCACAAAAGAATTCTGTATCTTCACAATCACATTTATGATATTAGGTAGAAATGAGAGCTTAAGTTATAGCAGTGGAATAGAGTTAGCACTGGTATAACGTAAGAAAACTAAAATATGAATTATTTACATATCAAAGTTTAAAGATTTTCTACATGGTATCAAAAAGACTTGCAATTATAAAAGTTTTAGTACTTAAGTCTGACACAGATAGAATTAAGTTTAAAATGCTGTTGGCCCAATAGGAAATGTCCAACCCTATAAATACTTCACCCTAGAGTGAGGATGACTATAGAGGAAAAAGGTCCAGCTTCTTCTACAACTGAATGACACTTACTTTCCTTTGTAAGTTTTATGGGTGGCAATGAATGCTGGTCATTTTAAAATTTAAAGTAGCAGACATAGTAAGAAAATAAGGGTATACATATCTGAAACAAAATCTGTTCTAAAATTTTTAGGGAAAGTAAGCAAAGCTTCCCTCTGGCTATAGTTACAGAAAGGAACTAGCTAGTTTCTGAATTTACATTACCTTATCTAAATCAATGGAAAAATAGAACTTGACTTAGTCTTATTTCACTTGATATTTAAATACACACTAAATATATTAGTGTTGTATAACTACTCAAGATTTAAATTTTTATAACCCCACTGGAAAAAAATTATGAAAACTCCAACCTAATGCTAAGTCTAACATAACTACAAAGACTTCAAGCCCTATCCATTCATCCACTAAACATTTGTTAGGTACCTACTCTACAATAGGAAGCTGAGACAGGATTAGAAGCCCAACAGGAATCCAATAAAATTCCTTAGTTTTGAAAATCTTATAATAGGTTGGATGAAGCACACTGTGGCATTAGGAGGAGGATGGTTTTTGGCATTGCAGTTTTAAAAAAGTCTCAAGACTAAATACAGTGTAGATTTGAAGCAATTGAGTAGCTGTCAGAATTTTAAAGATTAAGAAGACCATATTTTAAAAAATCTACTTTATAAAAATCAGGAGTGCTTACCACAAAGACACTTGTTTTATGCTTGATGTTTATGAATCCTGATGCCACAAGGCCCTGATTATTAATGTTCTTTACTATTAAATCACCAGTGCAGAGTAAAATTGAATTTACCTGGAAATTATTCTTAAAAATAAAAGCAGAACGAAAAACATTTTTTCTTTAAAAACTTAATGTAAGCTTTAGATCCTGGAATTCGACTGTTAATATCTTAATCTTCCCTGCCCTCTAGTATAAATTTGAAGAAAGAATAGTACGAACTAACATGCAGAATCAAGAAAGCCAGAACTGCTGTGTGGAAGGGTCTGTGTTGCCACAGTGGTAGAAGGAGGTGAGGCAACTGGCTTCTTCTCATCTTCTATTGAGTCTTTTGATGTCTCAGATGGATGTGATGTAGATGAACGTCCAAATCTTGAGAACAACATTCCTCCAAGTCCCTTTCCAATGCTAGCAGCTCCTGTATTTTGCAAAGCAGGGCAGTCATTCTGTTGAATTATACCACATACCAAGCTAAAGAGCACCACCTATAACTGGCTGACTGGCAGAAGGAACCAAGCCCTAGTCATGTTTTTCCAGGGTGGGAACATAAACCTTAAGGAAATCACAATTTATATTGTAAATTTCTAAATAAAAATGGTATTGAATAGAATAAAAGCTGTACAAACTCTAGGAATATAGGTCACAAACAAAAGAATAAAGATTCTATTTTATTTAAGAGATCATAGTTTATTAAAATATTTGGCAAGAATAAAACTTTTAATAAAAGAACCATGCCATTGGTATGGATACATATTTACTATTGATATACTATCAAAATTAAGTGGATATGGTATAAAAAAATCAATAAACCATCTGTGAGTATGATAAAATGAATTATCAAATGAATCACGCAGATAAAGCCTACCTATAGTGCCATCTTGTGTTCATTTATATTAAGGCAACTTGTAACCAAAAGCAATGGACAAATCCAAATGACACATAACTGAGCTCCATTAATACACAAAATATTGTGCTGGTACTGGAAATCATTCAGAGAAAAGTTATATATCCTTGCTGCCCCACCCCAGGAAGTACAAAGTTTGAGAGACTTTTAGAAAATAGATCAGAGAACTGGTTGGGAAAGCCACCCTTAGAACTCAAGTACTCCTTTTCACAGAAATAGAGCATTAAAAGCCATGTAATTTGCCCAAGATCCTACAGTCAGTAGTAGGGCCAAGGTTAAATTGAGGGACTTGATTCTCAGACAAATGTTTTTCATGTCTATTCAGCTATCTCATATTCTGAAACTACAGGATCTGATCAAATTAGAGTATTTTAGTGCTTTCAGTCTTCAAATATAAACTGTAAGAGGGTAGTTAATTCTAGACACAGGTGTTATCAGGCAGTTTTGCAATATATATATAGTATTCCCAAGTTCCCAAAAGTTAATGCTTATTCAAAAAGTGCCTATATTCACTTTTTTGAATAGGAATATATATAAAAAATTACCTAATATGCTTGCTTTGCCGATATTTGTTATAGATTCCCCATAGTGTCGGCGAGATAAGACAGGTGAGGTCACTGGGCTTGGTATGGTTGGAACGCCTTCATTTTCTGAAACTGAGGTAGGTTCTTTTGCTGGGTTGAGAAAGCTTGGCTTCATATGCTCATAAGGTAGAGGATTTGAAGTATTATACCAGTGGATTTGGACAGGTGAAATGTTGCTGTAGTGTTTCAGTATTAATGGTTCTAATCTATAAGCCTTGATTTAAAAAAAAAAAATTCAAAGAAATACATCATTAAGTCACAATGCTTGGATTTAGTAGACTGTTCTTATTCTGCAGCATAATCTATAGACCTTAAAGAGGGAATAAAAAAAAAAAAATTGGTATTTGAAACATGTATTTCTATTAACAATATGTGATTGATCTAATTATACATCCTTAGTGATGAGATTATGAAAAAACAACAAAAATTAGTCTAGGCTAATAGTACCTACTGATTAATTTCTCAAAGAATTAGTTGAATTTTTATTATTTTCTCATCTCATCTAACAATTAGATTTATGTTCATCTCATATATAAAACTGAAGTAGATGGTAAACTGGAACATAGGAAATAATATCAACTTTTAATATCTTAGAAGCTCTTATTGAACTCTATTTAGTACACAAGGAATTATTCAAATAGATTAATAGCCCAAATTAGATCCTAATACAAGACCATTTGTCTAATGTGAAGAAGAGATGATGCAGCAGAAACAGCAATGGACTTGACATCAGAACCCCCTGAATTCATATTCTGGCTCTATCACTATTCACTTATTAACTATATGATGCTTGTCAAGTCACAAGGTTTCAAAGTCTCGTATTCCCCATCTGTAGAAAGGAGATAACACTTCCTACCGAACAAGGATATTGGAAAGAACAGGTAACGTTTGCAAAAATTGCATAGCACAGTTTTGACATTAAAAAGGCATTACTAAAAAATGAATAATAAAATGAGTTTGGAACCCTTTTTTATAATATAACAAAGTTTAAGGTATACACAGGACAGAGTATACAGAACAGAATATATACTAAAAGCTCAGAGCTTACCTATTAACTCAAGTTCACCTTTGAGTTATAAAAGAATGAGTTAAAATGAAATGTATAGTAATGAAATGTTTACCCTCTAGCTGGGTGTTTTCATATATATTTACCTGAATCCTATATAAGGATTACCTATCAACCCTATGAGGTAAAATTTATCATCTGCATTATACAGATGAAGTTTCAGAAGTGGCTTGGCCAAGATCATGCAGTCTGTATTTGACTCTGAGTTCAGTGAAGGCTGTTTCTTACATACAGCAGTTTTGATTCTTTAATGTACTTGGGACATTTTCTAAAATTCTAGCATTTATGCAGTGTTATGTTTACTTGGTACTGCTAAAGAATCTTTAAAAGACTACACAATTATATAAAAGTACTTTTCATAGAATCAATGCTGTTTAAAATACTGTTTTAATATTTACTTTATACTCAGCCCTGTCCCCAAAAGGATTTAAGGGAGCATTTTCTTCATCTAACAATCTTATCTGGCATTAAACTGTTTACCTGGATGCAAAATCCTTGGAGTACTCACATTAAAAAAGATTATAGCACAAACTTAAGAATTCAAAATTTTACAATTCCACTACACTAAAACAGTTTCACTTTTTCATGTTTAACATGTTTGAATACTTTCATTTCAAAGAGGAACTATCAAATATATTTCAATATTGTAGCATGCTTTACAGAAAAAGTATTTAAAATGAGATTTTCAAAGTTTATGGTTGATATGTTACTGGTATTACAACTGGTTAAGGTTTGAAAGTCTAGAAGAATCCTATCTTTTATATTAATTTTCCAAAGATATTTTTAATTATGCTGTTATATTACAAATGCAACATAAACAGATGACCTCTAATATATTTTATTTCATGAGTCCTAAGTTAACCAAAACACTAATGTTTTGAGAATATGAACTTTTTACAAATATATTAGATGGCTGAACTCTTTCTCATTAATCCAGTGGCATCTTTCAAGGTTTCTTATAGATTTTCTTTTAGGAACAATTTAATATTGAGAGAAAAACATCTATATGTGCAACTCACCACTGGATCTGTTGGATGAAAAATATTTAGTAACCGGTTACAAATCTCTCTGGGCAAAATATGGTCTTGACTTCCAGTGTTTCCTGGGCGGATGCCACGCAATGCCAAGAAAACAGCTAGTGGGGATCCCATACAGAAGAAATTCTCAACCTAAAATGATAAAGTCATCCTAAGTTTTAAAAATGGTGAAATTTTATTTTTCAATAGAATTTGGTACAATATAATAGATAGTAAAATACAAAAAATAAAATTATCTCCAAATATGTATATCTTTTTTTTTTATTAGCTTTGTCTAGATGAGGGGTTCTTAACCAGGGTTCTGTGGAAAGATTTCAGGGAGTCCGTGAGCTTCAATTGAAAAAAATCAACTTATTATTTTTATTTTCTTTGACTTCTGATGTTGAATGTCATGAAACTATCTGCCGCTACATTCAGAGAAGGGGTCTGTGGTTTTCACCTGACTGGCAAAGGAGTCTGTGGAACAAAAAAGGTTAAGAATCCCTGGTCTAGATGGTTTTTCTGCATTGTTATACTATATGCCACCATTAATCATTCTAGAACAATCTATTTTCAGGAGCAATTTAATTATCTTTACATCTAATAACACTATAAAGAATGAGAAGAGGAGGAGAAGGAGAAGGAAGACCATTCCACTGTGTGTGTTTCTATACACTTATGAAAGATTTATTAAGCTACTATTTTCTGTGAAGTAATATGCTAGGTGCTGTGAAGGATATAAGGACCTGTAAGACAGATTCCCTGCACTCAGAGTTTATGATCCAGTGGGGAAGGCAGAATAAAACAAGTACATAATAGAGGAAAGGAGTGCTGTAAAGAGTGGAAAAAGGAATATTTAATTCCAGCTCTGAGGGCTTTACAGAGAGTAGCAATTGTACTGGCCATTGGGGCTGGAAAGAAGAACATTCCAGACTGACAGAAACACATGGACTAAGTAGCAGAGGCAGTTAAGAACTTGGCTTAATATGAAGAACAGACAGTGTGGTATGGCTGAAAAAGTACTGGATGTGGGGAAAACGTAGCTAGGAATGAGAATGTATTTTGATTATGAAATTGGACTGGATTTGACCCATGTTTCGGGATCTTAAACCTGTATAGTATATGGATGAATAGGAAAATTGAGAGACTGGTGACTTGAAGACAAGTTACAAAGCTATTGAAAGAGTTTAGGCAAGAGATAATCTGAAACAGGGCAGGGCAAACTGTTCCAATCAAAAATGGAAATGTGAGGGGATAGAATGGAATTAACATGCTTTGAATGAAGATGGGGATGAGGAATGAGACAACTGACAAGAATTGGGTCTGACACTGGGAGGATAGTAGTTCCATTCATTTTAACAGGAAATTCTAGGTAAATGCTGTTTTTGGTTATAAGTTTGAGGTATCTGTAATATATCTAATATGTAACTGAAAATTTAGGTCCAGAGATATAGAATTGGTTGTGTCATCATACAAGTCTATATGTCACCATTATAGAAGAGACATGTGAAGCCAAGAGAATAGATGAGATTACCTAGAAAGCACAAAAAGTAAGAGGTAGGCTATAGATAGAACTATGAGGAATGTCTCTTCACTTAATGAGCAGGTGAAGGATATGAACTATAAAAGGGAGAGAGAAAGGAGAAGAAAGAGAACCAAGACAATGGAATATCATGGAAGCCAAGGGAAGAAAGGGTGTCAAGAAAAATAGGGTGGTTAACGGCACTGCATTACATACCTAACTTAACATCTTTCCTATCTAAATCCATCCTACCTGTTATATTTCTGGTCTTGATGAGAGAGACATCTCAAATTCATCCTTTCCTCTCATTCCCAAAAACCATTAAGTCACTCCAACAGAGTCTAACTCTAACATTTCAACTCAACATCTTTCATTTGTACTTTATTGTAAAGGTGTCCCTGCCTCCAATTGCATACACTTTTTTTTCTGAGGTACCGGGGGCTGGGGATTGAACCCGGGACCTCATACGTGGGAAGCTGGCACTTGACTACTGAGCCACATTGGCTTCCCCGAGTTGGTTTTTTCATTTGTTTTACTTGTTGTTCCTTTTTGTTTTTTTCAGGAGGCACTGGGAACAGAATCCAGGACCTCCCATGTGGGAGGCGGGAGCTCAACCATTTGAGCCACATCCGCTTCCTGTATACACTTTTAATTCTTTCCTTAAAATGCCTCTGGAATGATTTCTTTTTAAAATAATGCATATGTATGTTATTTTGGGATGGTACATTTTATTAAAGAAGGTTTGAGAAGGTGTTTATTTTTAAAGGACTGGGTGACTTCAACATGCTTGAAGGCTGAAGCAAATTAACTGGTGTTAAGAAAAAGCATTTGGAAAATGCTTAGATAGGGACATAGATGAAAGCATAGACTTCTGAAAGGAGTAAGAGGTTACTTTTTCTATAAAGGGAGGAAAGAATAAGAATAGAGTAAGATACAAAAAATAGCAGAGATAGAGAAAGCTATGTAAATTTTTCTGTCTGATAACACGTGTGTGTATGCACATACATACATATCCCTTACCTAGCAAGATGTATCCATAATGGATTGGGCACTCCATAAATTTTGTTAAATTTTTAAAATACATAAAATTCCTTTATAATAGGACTGCAGTATGATAGACAAACACACAAAAATTATTCTATCTTAGAAAAGGGCTAATGATTCCTTTAGTGAGATCTACATTCGGAGAATTTTAAAGGTGAAAGTGCGTTAAACATTTAGTTTCATACAGAAATGAGTAAACAGATGAGTTCAGATATGCTAAATGATTTGGCTAATTTTACATATATAGTTAGTGGCAAAGCCTCATGATCAGAACCCTCAGATCCCATTCTCCAGATCAGTATTTGTTAATTCTTAAATTTTTATTTTTTAAGTTCAATGGTCAATTGTGACAGATCTAGTATCTGTAATTCTGAAAGCAAACCCAACTTCTGGTTAACAGGCATGGAAAGATTTCTATTCCCTGTAGAATCCTGGAGTCCTAAATATTAATTTGTCAATTCATCAGCTATTACTTTTAAATTTCAAATTTCAAAATGTTTTTCTATAAGAGTAATTAAACGTAATAAAAAACCCATATTAGATATGAGAGTATAGATAACTATCAGAAGGATATACAATTATAGGACATAAGTTCTAGTAATATGACATTGAATTTTCAGATCTCAATATACTTAACCAATCACACCCAACTCACCAGTTAAAAAAAAAAAAGCCCAAAACATGAAATAGAAGAGTTTACTTCTTGTACCAGATCAATTCTATACATTTAACACTGACAAAATAAAATATTGATGGTGGGAATGAAACTCAAATTCTAGGTCAGGACAACTTCAAAGACCATGGCTTTTAAATGTATGGTATAATTTCACCTTATATATTTAAAAGTGTATGGCGTATGGGAAGCAGCTGTGGCTCAATTGGTTGGGCTCCTGTTTACCATATGGCAGGTCCCGGGTTCGACTCCTGGGGCCTCCTGGTGAAGGCAAGCCGGCCTGTGCGGCTCAGTGAGCTGATGCAGCAAAATGACACAACAAAGGGAGACAAGCAGACAGAAAAATGCACAGCAAATGGACACAGCGAGCACAAGCAGCAAGGGGGAAATAAATAAAAATAAATCTTAAAAAAAAAAAAAAGTGTATGGAGTAAAGTGAATAAAAAAAGCTTGTAAGTCATGGAGATAGATTCAGTAAGAAAATTCTGTTTAAAAAAAATTCATCATTCTACTACTTAACCTGTATATTAAATTTTTGTGATAAAAGATTTCAAAAAGAGGTAATATAGCACACTAGACATAAGCAAATATTCAATAGGAAATAAGTATTAGGAAACTTATGACATTCTCCATTCAACATTGCAAATAAGTTATTTTTATTTAGCTATAAGCTGTGTTCTTTCCACCAGTCTAGTTGATGTCCACATCTCTCTGCCAGTTTTTATCCTCTTTAAACCATTGCTTTCAACAGGTCATTCTGATGCTCAAAAACCCTGAAAAGCTTTTCACTTGCCATATCAAATATGTTATTCCTTCTAGTTATTCCTGCTCCTCCCACAGCTTCTCTGCCCTGAATAGTCCTGTATACTCCAGCCAAACTGGTTTGTTTGCTCTGCTCCAAACTAACCATGTGTCTTATGCTTTTGGCATACATTTCTAATTGACTGAAATGCCAGCTTTCCATCCCTGGAGTAATCACTGACATATTTCCACTTATTTTTCTTACCACTCACAACTAGTTGGTCATTGAGTTCTGTTAATTCTAAATACAAAATATTTTCCAGCTGTGCCTCTACTTTTCCATTTCTACTACTCCATATTATTTGGTGTTTCTTGTAAGTAAAATGAAGTCACATGCCTCCATGCCTTTGTTTATGCTGTTCCTTTTACACAAAAAGTCTTTCTCCTTTCCTCCATCTGGCAATATCCAATTTATGAGATCAAGAATAAAAGTCATTTCTTTGTAAATCTTTCCAGGCAAAATTAAAATCTCCCTCTCTTGTGCATATATCATGCTGTGTACTACTAACAGCACCAATAACACAGTGTTAAAGTAACACACACATCGGGAGCAGATGTAGCGCAAATGGTTGAGCGGCTGCTACCCAGGTATGAGATCCTGGGTTAGATTCCTGGTACTTCCTAAAAACAAAACGAACAAACGAGAAAACCAACTCTTACTGGGGAATGGATGTAGCTCAGTGGCTGAGCGCCTGCTTCCCCTGCACGAGGTCCTGGGCTTAATCCCCAGGACTTCCTTAAAAAAAAAAAAAAAAAAAGTAACACATATGTCCTCAGGGGTGGGGAACTGTCTCATCTATTCTTTTCTTTGTAGAACCCAGAACTAGCAATGCCCAAGACATAATATATATTCAATAAATATTCATTTGAAAGAATAATAATTAAGCTTACATTTGAATCCTAATACTATACTTCAAATGATGTTTGAAAACAAAAAAACACATTGAGATACATAATAAATCTCATCAGTCTTCCCTTACCTTAAATTTTAAGGCAGGTGTTTGTGTCATTGATGAGGCCTTTAATCCATGTAATCGTTCCTCTATTTCTCTCAGCCTAGTAAAAAATATGAGACTATTTATATACATACATTTACTATTTCATAAGTATTAGATGTTCACCAGTTTGCTAAAGTGTAAAGAAAATGATGACCCACTATCCTATCCCTCAGATTAATCCATTAAGAATATTAAATATTCTTAATGTACCTGCTACACTTTTACTAGCCATTTTATAAACTCTATAAAACAATTAGTAAATGTACTCTTGCTCCTTAGGATACGGATGTAAATAGTTTTGGGGGATCCTTTAGTAAAATGTGAGGCAATTACTAGCAAATACTCATCTTTTAAAAATGACACCAAATGATTAATACCATACACGCTATTGTTTCTATACTTTATAATGAATCTTAGAGATTTTTGTTTCACTGCCTCCTGGCCTACACTTCAATCTTTATAACAACTGTGTAACTGTCCATCATAGAGATGAACCATAATTTATTTAATCCTTCCTTGCTGTTGAACATTTGGGTTGCTCCAATTTTCCCCCCATTACAATATGCAAAATCTACTTACATTTAATAAACAATGAAACAAAGTTAAAAAATACATAGTTCATTTTCTAAGCCTGTTTTAGAAAAATGTTTTACTGGCTTTTATATATTTAAAATGCTGCTCTGGAGCTTGCTAAACAAGACATTTTCTTTCAAAGCTATCAATTATTATTTTTTCTATGTGGTTGTGTCATCATCTTTTTGGTCCTCTCCGTACCGGGGCCTGTGCTTCTCTGCTCTCCGTGCAGGTCTGGGATGCCTTTTTTCTTTTTTCTTATTTTTCACCAGGAGGTCCCGGGGATAGAACCCGGGTCCTCCATATGGTAAACGGGAGCTCAAATGCTTGAGCCACAGCAGCGTCCCATCAAAACTACCAGTTATTCTGACACGAAAAAGTTTATGTATCTAGCTTATAGTGCTCAAAAAGATTCAAAATGAAATCCTTAGCCAACTTCTATAAGACTAAAATAAAATTAAGACTACTTGAAAGTTAAACATGTTAGTCAATTAAACTGGCTGTTTTTATATAATGCCAAACTATCAAAATGATTTTTTTTAAAAACTGTTCTTTTAGAATTGGCCAGAAGAACTTGTGTTAAGAGGACAAAGAAGAGAGGGCATGTAACTATAGATGAGGACAGGAATGTAGCAAAGAATTAAAAGATAGTATTAGGAAGGCCATAAATGATTCAATAATTATAGAATCTGCCAAGCATACTTGCCCAGAATAACAAAAAAGGTTTTAAAATTATCTTCAGAATAATAAGAAAGGTAGAGGCCAATTTCTAAAGATAAGTAAAACTACAAACAATTACAAAATTGTAAACATTTTCAGTAAGGGTTCTATGTAGCTTGGAACAAATTTTAGGTTTTACTACCAACAAATTTTGAAGAAAAGCTAGAAGGAAATAAAGGAGGATGACAATTCAATTTATTTTATACTGCAGGAAAACACATAGAAATTGTATGAAAATTAACAAATAGCTTCTAGCTTGATTTGGCATGTTATCTAGTAATCTTTGTATCCTGAAAAACGTATTTTCCTTTATTATGAAAATCTCCTATGAAGTCCAGTAATTTTCCATGACAACATTTCTCATTCTTTTAAGATATTTTACCTTAGTTTTGTTATATAGAGTTCATCAAGAAGATGCCGTTCTTCATAACTCATCCATCTTTCATCAGGCAACACTTCTTCCTTCTGTAGTAACTGTTCATAAAGCCGAACTGGATTCCAGCCAGTCATTATGTCATAAGTGATTACACATCCCAAGGAATGTGACACTATTGAGACTTTACCCCCTTTTTCTTCAAAGTCTGGATTCCGAGAACAGAAAAGGGAATATAATCGATTCAGCTCTTGCTGAAGGCCTTTAACTAGCTGTTTGAAATAAGAAAACATTATCATATTAGAGTTATCACTGACTGCTATAAGCTTTATTTCTATACTCAAGTACATTAAGAAATTAAAACATACATCACTGGCCAAATATGCCTAGGCTAGTAAAATTAACATGGGCACCCGAAAACTTTGAGAAATTACTGTTCAGTAATCTAACCAGATATTAACCACATAGATTTTGTAATCCTTAAACCAACTATATGAGTCAGCAGTTTCTACAGATTTTTTTTTTTAAGTTTAGGGGTTTTAATAATGAGGGAAGTATCTTAGTCTTTTTTTTTTCATAAAATTTGTTTCTTTGAAATTCAGATATAACAAATACTACTGAAACATTCCATAAAGACAGAAGAATAAGGTTCTTTTGTTACTCAGCTCCATACTTGGTGAGTTTTATGACAGCTGTCTCCTCTTCCAATCATTGCTTACTACTACTTGGCTATAAATCTCCTGCTTGATATTCAATTTCTCATTTCAGTACTTCTTAATATATGCCAGCAGCTACTTAGATATATTAATTGTCATTTCAATATTCAATCTTGTTATGTTTCAAGAGACAACTAGCCTCCATAAGCTTTTACTGAACATTTTTTACCTGCTGACATAATCTGAAAACCATCTGAGTACCTTATGGTCAGTGGGGTTAGTAGTGACATGTTGACATCTCAGAGCTTTATAATACAATACTGAGGTCTAATTAAAGCTACCGAAATCATGCATTTTATCTGATGAAACATATTCAGCCAATGAAGGAAGAGAAGACAAGATGAGCTCGTAGCATGTAGAAGGATAATAAGCTGCCTTTCTTCTAGAGAGGAATTAAAGTTTTACTTCCATTGAACATTCTCTTCTTCCCAGGAACAGCAAAAGAATCCCATGCTTTAGTGCAATGGTTCTCCAGCTTTTAGTGTGCATTAGGATTACCTGGAGAAATTCTTAAAATACAGATTGCTAGGCCACATCCTCTAGTTTCTGATTCAGTAGGTCTGTGGTGGGGCTTGAGAATCTGCATTTTTAACAAGTTCTCAGAAGATAATAATGCTGTTGGTCTTGAGGAACACTTTGAAATAAATCTTTAGGAAAAATGTAATAAGTCTTTGGAAACATGTTGCTGGTCTTTATGAATCATGGCTTTAGCAGCAAACGCATATGAAAGTCTTCTAAGAAATGGTTTATATGTACAATTCTAGACAATATAGTATAAGGAGTATGTACTGTGGTAAGAAATTATATGGCTCTGTTCAAAGGGAGCTCTAATATAATGCTTTGGACTTGGGTTTGATTAAGAATTAATCCTTAAAATGTTGTACTTCACCTTTTTTACAATCTATACAAAGAGAGGTATAGACAAGCTAATGTCTAAAGTAAATTCCTTTGAAAGCAAGACTTTTTAAAACAGTTTATACTTTTGAAGGCTTTGATTTTAAGACTTGTGCCATGTAAACTTAGAACTATGAAAAGGTATACACAGTACTTAAGTACTCTTGACAACAAGTATCCAATCTTTTCATTTTTTAAAAAACTAACCTCCCAAATTAAAATTTAAAAGTTAAAAAATAATTGGAAAAGAACACTTATCTCTACCAGTGATTAACATATTTCACATTAAAAAATTTTAAAGAGTCTCACTAAATCAAATCCTATGTTAGTCTGGCAATCATATATGGATACCAAAACAAGCGTAAATTCCCAAGACACAGAAAGTCTGTTTGATACTAAGATACTTGACCATGGAATGGAACATTCAATGGAATGTTTCTGAAGTGTTGATGATTTCATCTGTTTTGATAATTATATACTTGAGTAGACATGATCTTTGTTATTTCTTTTATTAGAATTTATCTCGATATGGTAGCATTTTCTATCTTTGCCTGTAGCCTGTATGTACAGGAATCTTTATGGTCAAGGCATTATGATTTTGAAAGCAAACTTTAAATGGCTTTGTACTACCTCAATGCTTCTATAAATCATCCACTCAGCAGCAAAACAAACAGACAAAAATTCACCTCTATGTTGTACCCAAAGGTCTACTCTAATTAGGGCTTTTTCCCTCTTCTCTCTGATCCAATTATATTCTCCCAGCTTGGTGCCCTTTTGTGAACAAGCATATTTATTTGGGACATATGAACCAAAATTAACAATATACCCTGTGATCTTTTACTTGTGCTACGATAATATCTAATCAAATCAGCTAACCTCTTTCACAGTAGGCATCTGATGGATTTTCAAAGGCTTGCTTAAAACAATTTCTAATTCATAACCATTGTTCAACAGTTAAACTTTATGAAGAAAATCAACCTGGGGGGAGGGGGGAGAGCAGTTTTGAGAGTGTACCCAACAACGCAAAATTATTATGGCTGAGGAATATAATTAGTTCATTGTCCTTATCCCTGCTTCATGAAATTTTAATGAGAAAAAGTAGTGCTTTTCAGCCAGATACACCAATAACTTTCAAATAATGACAATATGACCAGGATAATTCTTTTGCAATTCTTCATTTTAAAAGCCACTGAATAGAGAGTTCAGTTGTAGATAAGATGCACAGTTCTCTTTGGATTCTCATGTTATTTTATTTAGGGTTGAAGTAATGGCCAAATGCTCTCCAATGATCTAGATTCCTAACCATGGCTTTCTAGTGATTATTTGCACAATCACTAATTAGAGCCCTCCTTGAACATCCCAGAATTTCAGAGTTGAAAGGGAACTAAAAGATGATCTAATTCAAATTGTTCTGAAGGTAGAAAATCCCTCAGTAGCTCCCTGATAAGTAGTTGCTCAGCATTTACCCCAGTGAAAAATCTCCATTTTAAAGTGGTAAATTCCATATTTTTAGGCAGTTCATTATAGTAAATAATCCTATTCTTTCCCATATTTTCTATTCATTGATCCTCACTTACTTTGTATAGTTAGCAAAGTAAGTGTATTCTTTTTTTTTTTTACATACCTTGAAATATGTAGACAGATATACATACACACACACACACACACACACACACCTAATCACAACTTACTTGAGTGTCTAGAACGAAGGACCAGTAATTGTACTGGGAAGTTTATATTTATATACATTTTATCTTTAATCCTCATGATAATAAAGTTAGACATTTCATCCCCACTTTATAAGTGAGGAAGTTAAGAAAGTGAGAAATTCCATCTAAGGAGCTGGTTAAGTGGGAGGTTCTTAATTTACATCAAATTTGACTAAAAAAGGTTTAGAGAGGAAGGAATAAAAAAGGTTCTTTCAGTTGATTAGTCTCCCTTTCATTATCCTAAAGAATATCATGGGACATTGTCTCAAATCTAGATGTACTGGGATATAAAATTTCCCTGTTCTACTAACTTTATAAACTATAAAAAAAATGAGGTTCATTCACCAGGCATGACTTACTCCTAATGAATCCATGTTGGCTGTTGTTTATCACTACATCCCTAAGGAAACATATACCAGCCTTTCAAAGAACAATTCTAGAATACTGTCTAACATCAACCTCATACAAAATGGACTTTAACTTGCAGAATCAACTTTCCTTTTTTAAAAGTAAAAATTTTGCCACCTCTCACTTACTAAGCTGATGGAATCACTTAGAGAATTGTTAAAAATACAAATTCCCAGGGTCTATCTCAGACCCATTGAATCAGAATCCCCAAGGGAGGGACCGGAGAAACTATTTTTTTCCCTTTCCTTTTCTTAACTTTGTATGTAGAAATAATTTCAAATTTATAACATTGCAAAATAAAAATAATACTAAGATCACCCATATGTTGTTTACCCATATTCATCCACTGTTCACATTTTATCTCATTTGCATTATCATTTGTTCTCTCTGTCTCTACATAACATATACACCCACAATTTTGGGGGGAACCACTTGAGGATATGTTACATAAGTCACGGCCCTTTATTCTCTTCCATAATCACAGAATAGTTAACAACTTCATATATTTATACTGATAGAATATATTCATCTAATCTACCATCCATATTCCAATTTTGTCAATTGATCTAATAATGTCATTTATATAAGGCACTCCTCTCTGCCCCCTTCAGTACAGGATACAAAGATCCAATATTGTATTTAGCTATAAATCTCTTTAGCCTCCTTTAATCTGGAACATTTTCCACAGCTATTCTTTGTCTTTTATGATATTAATACTTTAAAAGAACACATTCCCATCCTCATATTTTAAATCAGAACTTCCTCATTTGTGTTTGATGATTCCTTAGGATTATTAGATTTTCATAAGTGAGCTGTGTCCTTCTCAGGATATCACATCTCAAGGCACATAATGTCCATCTGTCCTTCACTGGGAGACCTAGTAAAGGTGTTGCCTGATTTCTCCACCATGTAATTTTTCTCCTTTTTAACTAATAGGCAGTCTGCAGGGACACTCTTTAAGACCATGCAAATACTCCTACTCCTCATCAAAATTTTGCCCTACATAAAAAATGTAACAAATGTACCACACTAATGCAAATTGCTAATAATAGGGTGGTATATGGGAAATCTATTTTATGCATTATTTTTCTGTAAACCTGCAACTTCTCTAATAGAAAACAAATTAATATTTGCTAAAAAATGTTTTACATTTGGCTTCCATGGATGATTCTTGCCTGATTCTATCTTTACCATGATAGCTGAAAAATGATGATTTTTCAACTCCAGTGATCCCTCCATATTCACCCTTCAGACCTCAACATTCTACTATAGGCAAAGTACTATTCACCCTCATTTACTAATTTATTTATAATCTATATGGATTCATGACATTTTCAATGATTTATATCCTTATTACATTATTCTCATTATAATTCTGTATAAAAGTAATAATTCCTTATTGTAAGTAATAATAGTTAATTATTTGTGCTCCAATTGTCCCAAATTTGGTCAGTGGAAGCTCCTTTAATCTGTCCCAATGTCCTTGTGACTTGTCCCATCATTCTTTTGAGCACTTTTATTTGCTATACTAACAAGTTGTTCCAGGCTCATCTTGCACCTATCCTGCCCAAGTCCTGGAGTCAGCAATATTTTCCAAAATATTCTAGTTCATTTAAATGGGGAAAAATACTATTAGAGACAAAGATCTTGGTGCTAGGTGTGCTCATTGTAACTAGGGTATCTTTGCTTCTTGGCCTTTTCAGTGAACAGAGCTGGGAAATACGTGCAGATATAGAAACATATATGCTTACATATATGCATACATGCCTATACACATACCCACACTTTAAAAATTATGAATTTATACTGACACCTCCAATTACTACACTCCCACAATGTTCTGTTATTTCTTGCCTGTATAACAAGCAACCCAATGATTGTTCTAGTCAGGGATGTTTGGGAAATATTGCTAAAGATTGCTGATGAATTGCAATCACGTATTCCCAGTGCTTTTCCAAGAAATTTGTCTGGATCAAAAGACTAATTTTAAGCACTGGGTGTTCTCTTTCCATCTCATTTATCAGTTCTCTCTTTCTACTAAATACCTGTTTTACTCAATTCCATTCTGAGGACATTTACCTTTGAAAAGATAAAACAAAATAGAAAATGATCATTTTCTTAGTCATCATTAGCCAATAGCCAGAGCTTTGAGTCCAACACTTCTGTTTCTTCTTGCTGTTAATGTATACTTGGGAAAAAAAGCCCTTATTGTTACTTTTTGGTGACATGCCTCAGCACATTTTAGCCTTGAACATTCAGGATACCTTTTTAGGGATATGATTATCTACATTCATTTTTCGTTATATGGTCTCAGCCATCCTCTTTCCTTTGTTTTTCTTCACTGGTTTCATTTAATACTATAGTTCAATTTCCGAGCCTTTAGGGTATATCTAACAATGCCCAGTGTATATTTTCAAGGACTATGAACATGTAAGTTATTGATATTCTATTTCACCAACTAGGCCAATCAATTCTGTTGGTTAGAATTAGGCCCAGAATAGTGGTTCTCTTTGTAGCTTCTTTTATCTCCTGGGAAGCAAAATATGAACAGGGCAAGTAAAGAACTATATTGAAGTCATGCTCATTTTTAGCAAATGTCTAGGAGGCTAAAGTTTTCATTAACATAAATCAAACCTAGACGAGTTCTGTGAACTGCGTGGAGAATATAGTATCTATTTCCTTCATGTGTTGGAAACTGCATTGCTATACTTCTGCTATAATGTCAAATCATGGCCTCTAGCTTTGACCTACATCTTCCTGATCTCAAGCTATCATCCACCTATATGTTAACAGAATTCCCAGCAGGTGCACCTTTCCACTACATCCAGTGTAATTTCACTTTGCCTTTTAATGAGTTTATTGTTTTTAATCAAGTAAAAAAGAAAATGATTTCGTTTGAGATGTCAAACCACCTGTAGATGTTAACAGGCAGTTGAAAATACAGGTCTGGAAAGCTGAAGAGAAGAATCTGTACTAAAGATAAAAGATTTAGATTCTTACCAACAGAATTATAAAGTGATGAATTGTGCCTGTACTCATCCTGTCTACTTTTCTTCCCCTTTTGTTTCTCACTGTTGTCAATCAGAGCAAAGCAGACCTTGCTCAATACTGGTATACAGCAATGAGGGGATATAGAAAGAGGAATGGAGAAAAATCCTACAGGGATGGTGGCCAGGGGAGAAGGAAGTTTCCCTGACAACCAAACAAACCTATTTCTGTAGAAATGTAAAAAGGCATGATGAATGAAATCAGGAAATTATTATGAATGAACAAAATCAGAAATGGATTGGCTTTGAGAAGTAGAGAGCAGCTCTGCTGGAAAGCTTCATTCATTCCATAGAGGCCCCTATAATTTGTATGTCTAATAAGTAGCAAAACCCAGTATTAGAAGGAAATAAGGCAATAGTTTATTTAGAATTAAGTTTATTGCTGACTAAAATATTTTTTAAGTTGTTAATGAATTGTCAGCATATATAGTACTTCAAACTAATCTATAACTTAATATTCAAACATTAAAAGGGATAAAGTTTTAAATCTTATGAGACAAATGGGGAAAACACATATTCATTAACAATAAATTTTGTAGAATGGATCTTATTTAGAACAATCTAAAATCCAGTGAACAAATAATACTGCTAAAATTTAAGTCATTCCTCTTGAAGTGGGCTAAACAATTTCCTAATATATTGGATAAATAGTTCTTAAAGTAGGTAAAAATATTGCATCTGAGTTCTGCTTGGAAGTTGACTGAAACTAAAGGGTGCCTATCTATGAAAGTTAACTTGCAGAGGTGTTGATTAAACATAGTGGCAAACATTAAGTTTTCTTCCTGGTCAAAAATCCTTTACCAACCTATTAGGAGTAAAATTTTAATATCACGGAAACAACTTTGGGTCAAAATTATACCTGGAACCCCAAAGTTATACCCATTAATCCTGCAACAACCTCTTAACTTTACTTCCTTTTTCATTGTGTCTTCCATTGTCACCAGCTAAATTGCAAACTCTTCTTCCCCAAACTTCTCTTCTCTGTATAGCTCAGTCCAATTAGATAGTCTAATTGCTATCTCCCTATCCTCACCTCTTAAACATTTCCAATTCTTACCCCTAGGCTTTGTACAGAATGGTCTCTTCAGCTATCTGCCTTATCAGAAACTTATCAAAAATTAGCAGATACTCTTCCCATTCTCTTTGAAGAAATCACTCTCAACGGTTTTTTTTACTGCTTTTTTTTTTCTTCTTGAATCTCTTTTGCTCTATTCCTCTTTAACAGCCTGTACATTAACTGTTGATGTTCCTCAGAGATCTGAGTTGGG
>JAQZBX010014088.1:21257-39122 GCA_029593785.1 Cabassous unicinctus
AAAAAAAAAAAAAAAAGATCTGGTTCCTCTTCTATTTCTAGTTAATACCAGAATCATTCATCAGTTATCTAAGCTAGAAATCTTAAGAGTTATCTTTGTCTTATCCCTCTCTTTTATTACTCATGAAAAATCACTCCAAGTCCTCTTAATTCTATCTTAGAATTATATTTTGAGTCCATTCCTACAGATGTTATTTTGAGGCATACCATTGTTATCTTTTGTTTGATTTTGAAGGCAGAATTGATGTGTGGGATAGAATGAATTTTTCTTTTCCTTCCCTCTCAAAAAAATTGAAAATGTTTGGGATGAATGAGATGCAAGCAACACTATTCTTTAGTGCCTTTACCAAATTCAAGGGACTTTATTAGCTTTTAAAAATAAAAATTTATCAAAATGTGCTCAGACAATTTTGGGCAAACTAAATCTATAATTTAATTTAATGCATTTTAAAAAGCAATAAATGTGCTAACTTTGAAATGTTTTACATATTTCTTATAAAGATAGCTATGGGATACTGAACTTAAGAAATCTGTTCTTTTGAGACGCATACATAATCTTAAAAGTATCAACATTAAACCCTATTGGCAGGGTCCATTCCATATTCAGTTCTCTAAAACTTATTTAGGAATACTTTTAGAATAGAAAAGATCAGTAAAAGAAAGCTCCCACAGAAAACATCAAACCTTTCCTTCTCTTATGAAAGGAGAGGTGTCTGTAGGCAGCAAAGCACCTGCTTCATCATAGGAGAATTTTACTCAGGATTCAGAAATTAAAATAATCTGATAGTATAGTACCTGTAATAATAGTAAATAATAATTGACTGCTACGTGCCACATACCAATATAAGCATTATTTCAATTAATCCTTACAAGAACCCTATGAGGTAGCTACTATTACAATATCCATTTTTAAGACGATGTCACACAAAAATTGAGTGTTACAGTGGGATTTGAATTCAGGCAGTCTGTCCCTAGAGCTCATATACAATTTGCATAAAATATTTTCTACTGCATGGTTTTAGAAATAACTTGGGGCCATATATGGTTAAGGAGAAATATGAAAATATTATTTACCTTAAGTTTTATACCAATAAGCCTAAAACAACGCCCCCCCCACCCCGAGGGGAACAAAAGCACAATTTAAAAAATTTCCATGGACGTCTTTTCCTTAGACATTACATTTTATTTATTATATCTATGTATTGTAACCCACTGTTTTAAATCTTCTGGAGGACAGGGACTGATATCTTTGGTACAGTGCACACAGAACATAGTAAGTTCTTAATAAACATAAATTTTCATAACTATGTAGATAATCTCCTTAGTTCAAAACATCTTTAACCAGCTAATTCAGCATACACACATTATGGAATCTTAGAAAGAAGCTGTGATTAATCTACAGAGTTGGGATTTATAAATAATAGAAATGCTCTCTGGAATTCCTGATAAAGGAATTTTACCAAAGAAACTGAATTTTACTTTTGAAATCTGATTTAGGGCCTTTTCTCTACTACCCCACTCCAATCCTCCAATGCTAAGGGTTAACAGTTTGCAGTAAAGTAGCCCAATGTTAGCCAGTGATTAGTACAGAGGAGGTAAATATTTGTTGATTAAAGACCCAGTAAAGTCAAAATAATCACCCAATAAATAATGGGACAGCCTGATTATACTGTGAACACAGAAGAGGGGAGAGGTGAACAATATAAGCGGGAGAGCTATACTGTCTGGGTTCAAGTTCTGGCTCTGACACCACCTAGGTGAGACACCTTGGACAAGTTCTTTAATCTCTCTTTGCACCAGATTCTTCATCCTTCAAATGAGGATAGTAATCATACCTACTTCATAGGGTTTTTAATATGATTAAACAATACATGTTATACAATTAACAAATGTTATTCCTATGAAACAATTCTTTTTCTCTTACCAATAAAAGACAAAATGCATTTAATAGAGATTCTCTCATGCCACTGAATGAATTTTCACCTTTCTTTACCCCTTTAGAGTTATCTTTGTGATACATCAGTAATACTACCATATGAATCCACTGCAGAAATGAGGCAATAAAAGTTAATCTATATATGCAAATAACTTGAAAGAAATATCTAAGTGTCTAAACTTTTTGTGAGGAGAATAATCATAGATATAATTAATCAAATTTAAGAAATTTGGTATTTTTTCAAAGAAATTTTCAAAGAAGTTTGGTATTTTTTTTAGAACCAACCCTCAACCTCTGATACTATCCATTTTATTAAGGATCCAAATGGCTAGTTTGAAGACTATCAAATTCACTATTAAATGCACCTATTTATAGATTAATGGATTCCTATAATTTCCCATTTGTTTTTAAGAAAGAGCATAAAATGTTAAAGTTCAGGAAAGTTATATGCTTTCACTCTAAAATACCCAACAGCAACAAGATAAAATACTTACTTCATCCCTATAAAGTGGACTAGTATAATACATTATGTCCATTGCGCTGCTGTTCAACATATCCCTTAAACCTCGTACTTTGTCAGGAGTAATAGAATCAACAGTGTCTACAAATTAAAAAAACAAATTTCAATTTATGTAAGATCTCTGTTTTTAAGGAAAAAATACGTGAAAAAAATTACATTCTCTGAATAACGGCTCTTTAAGTTACTTAATAGTCAAGGCTAGCTTTGATCTAATGCAAAATATTGAAAAACAATTAAAAGACAAAAGGGGACAAGAAAAAAAAACGAACATTGAAAGATAAGGGCCATTATCAAATCTATATAAAGCCTCACTGTTTTGGTAGATACTGGATTCTTTATATCATTCAGGGGTACCTAGAACAAAATTAGGCCATCTGTTCCTGGAACTGGTGTTAGGGGACACAGTATCTTTTTCCTGTTCCCTTTTTTTCCTGTTCCTTTCTGTACCTTTTTTTCCTGTTCCCTTTCTCTCTTTTTTCTTGTCTATGCATCTGGGGCCTGGCAATACCCATGGAGATGCCTAGAGCCAGTGACAGCAAACCAAAAACAAATTAAAAAAATAGCTAGTTCCCTTATACTTTACATGTATAAGAGAACCAAAAGATCCTTTAGTGAACTAAAGATCCTATAAAGAGCTGTCAAATTACAAGCGTACACAGAGGCAAAGAAATCAGCAATGGGCCTCCTTTAGTGAACAAGATTATCAATGTTGGTATAATTTACCACATTGAAAAACTGTTACATAAACTGCATTGCAAATAAGTACAGCCCTCCATATTTGGCATATGGAAATTCTAACATGGAAAGATTAGTCTGTTAAACACCTAACAAAAGAGATGCAGAAAAGTTTGCATTTCTTATGGAAATACAAAGAAATCCTATACTTGAATGAATATCAGATCTTTTATCTTCCAGAGTTTCACTGCATTAGCTTATTTTATTTTTATCTATTCCCCATTTTAACACAGTCTAGTAAGTCTGGAAGGCAAAGATTCAGGCAAAGGCTGGAAGTCTTTTCAAAGACATAAAGAGAAATATTGTGGCTATTCATGGGTAGCACAACATATTTATAACCAGTGCTTATTTAAAAAATTTTGAAGTGAAAGGTGTGACTACCATGCGATATAAAAAGAGTTGAAGGGGAGCAGGTATAGCTCAGTGGGTGAGTGCCTGCATCCCATGTACAAGGTCCTGGGTTCAATCCCAGTGCCTCCTAAAAAAAAAAGAAAAAAAGTTGAAATGTCATTTTGATGCAATTCCCCCAAAATGTTTTTTACTGTGAAATATGCATACAAGAGTGAATTAAAAAAAAAAAAGTGAATATACATGTGAAGTTGAAAGAATAATTTACAAAAAAGAAATGCATGTTCTACCACCTAGCTTAAGAAACAGATTACCACTATCCTTAAAGCCCTCAGTATATCCCTAAATTGTATGAAGTAACCACCAATAAGGTTTGTGTCAGTCACTTTTACTTTTCTGTAGTATAATATACATATTATACTACATGTTCAATAATATTAATAATTGCAGCTAATTACATATACAGTATTTACTATGTATCAGAGCCAAAGTGCTTTATTTTATCTGTTTCTGAACACTATGTAAATTGAGGCATTCTCTATGGTTTGTTTTTTTCCTCAACATGATGTTTCTGGGAATCATCAATGTTGAAGCATACTGCTGTAATCCATTCATCTCGGAGAGTATTTTACTCTCTCTGTATATCTCACAATTTATCCTTCTCCTTTGCGAGACATTGGGGTTGTTTCTAGTTTTTTGCTGTTATAAACTATGATCCCAATAATATTGTTGTACATGTCTCCTGGTGCATATCTTCAAGAGTTTCTCTAGGAGTGAAACTGCCATGTCACAGGGCATGTGCATGTTCAACTGTTCAGCTTTATGAGATAATGTCCAATTGTCTTCCAAAGTGAGTGTACCAATTTACATCACCAATAGTGAATGAAAATTTTCACTGCTTCACAGCTTCACCAATGCTTGGTATTGTGATGTTCTTAAATTTCTGCCTAATTGATGAGTATAAATGTAATTTCACTATGGTTTTAATATGTGTCTCCTTATTACTAAAGAGATGGATATCATTTCATGAATAAAATTCACTTGTTTCCTATTCTCTGAAATTACTTTTTCTATTGGGATGTCTATCCTTATTCATGTAAAGGATATTCATGGATATCCTGGATATTAAATCTTTGGTGGCTACATCTGTTACAACATATTTTCTCAGTTTGTGGCTTGTCTTTCCTTCCTTTTGTGGCATCTATTGATAAAGAGAAGTTTTAAACCTTAATCTAATCAATTTTATCCATGTTACCTTATACTTGTATGTTGTCTTGTTTAATAATTCCTTCCCTATTGTGAGGTCATAAAGATATTCTTCTATAGGTTTTTCTTTTATTTCTTTTACTAATAACTTTATTTCAAATTCATAAAATTAAAAGGATAGAAAAAGGCAGCTCAACAAATTATGGAAAAATTACTCTTAAAAAATTCATTTGCAAGCATTTTAATCTCATCTAATGCCAACTGCTCAGTTGTTCCTCTAGCATTCAGAAAGATACAGAGATGAACATATATTGTTAAATGACATAGTGAAGGTCTCATTAATGAAAAAAAAAATGAAAAAGAGAAAAAAATGCTTAATTGTATTCATATCTCACAAAACAAAACCCCATATTCTATTTTTACCTTTAGAATAAAATAGTACCAACTTTTCTTTTGCTATAAAAACATTACAATGTTGTTAGCTATAGACTATAAATTACATTATAGTTTTCTCATGTATCACCACATTCTTAACACCCTGTAGTAGAACATTACTGTATTTATATTATTAACCACAAACCTCATCTACTTCCAAAATCATTGTTATACATTCCTAATATTATCCTCCAGCTGTCCTCCAACTAACATTAATCTTCCTAGACTAGTTTCAGCCACAATCACATCCACACATCTGTTTTTTTTACATTAATTATAATGTATTACTATGAAGTCCAACCATTAGCATATATATTTCTATTTGACCTTTTTAAACATTCTACATACACCCAGCATCTTCTCCCCCTTCTCATCCCACATTTCATCTCCCACCAACCTAATTTCATAGTCCAACTCCAGAAGTCTACTCATCGTATTTAGTTCATATGAGTGAAACCATATAATATTCATCCTTTTGTGTCAGGCTTATTTCACTCAACATAATTTTCTCAAGGTTCCTCCATGTTGTCATGTGCTTCCCCAACTGTTTTCTTCTTACAGCTGAATAATATTCCATCATGTGAATATATCACATCTTGTTTATCCATTCATTGATTGACAGACACTTGGTTGTTTCCATCTTTTAGCAATTGTGAATGATGCCACTATGAACATTGGTGTGCAAGCATCTGTTTGTGTCCTTGCTTTCAGTTCTTCTGAATATATTCCTAGTAGTGGGAGTACTGGCTCATATGGCAGTTCTATATTTAACCTCCTGAGGAACTTCCAGATCATCTTCCACAGAGGTTGCACCATTTTACACACTAACAGTGAAGGAGTGTTCCTATTTCTCCACTTCTTCTCCAGCATTTGAAGTCTTCTGTTCTTTTAATAATGGCCATTCTGTATGGTGTGAGATGATATCTCATTGTAGTTTTGATCTGCATTTCCTGACTAGACAGTGATGTTCAACATTTTTCCGTGTCTTTTGGCCATTTGTATTTCCACTTTGGAAAAATGTCTGTTCAATTCTTTTGCCCACTTTTTAATGGAGTTGTCACTTTATCATTGTGTGATCTCTTTATATAACATGGAGATCAATCCCTTATCAGATACATGGTTTCTGAAGATTTTTTCCCATTGAGTAGGCTTTTTACTTTCTTGACAAAGTCTTTTGAAGAACAAAAATATTTAATTTAGAGGCAGTCCCATTTATCTATTTTTCCTTTTGTTGCTCATGCTTTGGGTGTAAGGTCCAAGAAGCCACCACCAACCACGAGATCTTGAAGATGTTTCCTTACATTTTCTTCTGAGAGTTTTATGGTTGTAGTTTTTATATGTACTTAATCCATTTTGCACTAATTTTTGTATAAGGTATGAGGTAAGGGTTCTCTTTCTTTCTTTTAGATATAGATATACAGTCTTCCAAGCACTATTTGTCAAATAGGCTATATCTACTCCAAAAGATAGGACTAGAAGGAAACTTTCTCAATATGATAAAATGCATATATGAAAAATCCACAGCTAACACATTGCACTTAATGGTGAAAGACTGAAAGCTTTCCCACTGAGATTGGGAATAAGACAAAGATGCCCAATAGATAGCACAATATTGTGCTATAACTTCTAGCTAGAACAATTAGGCAAGAAAAAGAAATAAAAGGCACCCAAATAGGAAAGGAAGAAGTAAAACTTTCATTTTTCACTGATGATATAATCCTATACTTAGAAAAGTATATACCTATACTTAGAAAATCCTGGAAAATCCACAATAAAACTATTAGAACTTATAGAAAATTTCAGCAAAGTGACAGGATACAAGGTTAATATGCAAAAATCCATAGTGTTTCTATACACTGCAATCCAAGGAGGAAGTCAGAAAAAAAATTCCATTTACAATAGTGAATAAAAGAATCAAATATTTAGGAATAAATTTAACCAAGGACATAAAGGACCTGTATTCAGAAAACTATAAAACATTGTTAAAAGAAAGCAGTAATGATCTAAATAAAGGAAAGGATAGTCTGTGTTCATGGGGTGAAAGACTAAATATCATTATGATGTCAATTCTACCCAAACTAATCTACAGATTTAACGCAATCCTGATAAAAATTCCAATATCCTTCTTTGTAGAATTGGAAAAGCCAATTATCAAATTTATCTGGAAGGGTAAGGGCCCTTGAATAGCCAAAAATAGTCTAAAGAAGAACGAAGTGGGAGGACTCTCATTTACAGACTTCAAAGCATATTATCTAGCTACAGTGGTAAAAACAGCATGGTACTGGCAAACAGACAGACGATTGACCAATGGAATAGAATCAAGAGTTCAGAATTAGACCCTCACATCTATGGTAAAGTGATTCTTTTTTTAAAGGAGGTACTGAGGATTGAACCAGGGACCTCGCACACGTGAAGCGCATACACAACCACTGAACTATACCTGTTCCAGTCAAGTGATTTTTTTTAAACAAATCAATTTTATGGATACATATTAATAAAGCATAAATCTATACAAAGTGTATAAACAATGGTATTCAGTGTAATCACATATTTGTGCATTCATCATGTCAGTCATTCTTAGAGTGCTTTCATTATTCCAATAATAATAATAATAATAATAATAAAAACAAAGAAACAAAACTCATCACTTTTCAATCTCTCTTTGCTTGCCCTACCATACATAGCTGCTATTCTTTTCCTTCTAATATATTTGTATTTATATTTTGTAAAAACTTTTATATATACTAAATGAGGTTTTACTATTTTATACAGTTCCATGTTAGTTTTTAGCTTACCTTCTACTAATGACCTTAGACTTTCCCTTTCAACTACTGTCATACCCATATAATAGCACTGCTAGTTATCAACACCATGATGTGCTTTCACCATTTCTATTCATTTTCAAAGATTTACAAACAACCTTTTTACCAATTTTGCACAGACTGACCCTTAGCTTTCCATTCTCTACCCTCATTCTACCTTCTAGGGACCTATATTCTAATTATTAACTCCATGAGTTTACACAACATATTTAGTTCATAATAGATCATACAGTATTTGTCCTTTTGTCAACATAATGCCCTTGCTTCACTCAACATAATGTCCCCCAGGTTGTTGTCATATGCTTCACGACTTCAATTCTTACCACTGCATAATATTCCATTGTGCGTATACACCACAATTTATCCATTCATCAGTTGATGGACACCTGGGTTGTTTCCAACTTTTGGCAATTGTGAATAATGCCACTATGAACATTGATGTGAAGATATGATCACAGCTGTCAGTTCTTCTGGATATATAGCTAGTAATGGTATTTCTGGGTCACATGGCACGTTTTATATTCAACTTCTGTAGGAACCGCCAAACAGTCCTCCACAGTGGCTGTACAATTCTACGTTCCCACCAACAAGGAATAAGCATTCCTCTCTCTCCACATCCTCTCCAACAGTCACAATTTTCTGACTTTTTAATAGCAGTCAGTCTAATAGGTGTGAAATGATATCTCATTGTAGCTCTGATTTGCATTTCCCTAATCGCTAGTGATATTGAACATTTTTTCATGTGTTTCTTCGTCATTTGTATTTCTTCCTTGGTCAAGTGATTTTTGACAAGGCTGTCAAACCCACTCAACTGGGTCAGAAGAGCATATTCAATAAATGGTGCTGGGAAAACCAGATCTCCTATATTTTCTTCTAACACTTTTGAAAGTCTTAGCTTTCATATTTGTCCTTGACACATCTACAATGTGAAGAAGGGATCACATGGGTTTTTCTTTTCCCTGTAAGAACAGTCAGTTACCCAGCACTATTATTTATCGAATAGCTCACCCTTTTACCAATAATCTGTAATACCAGATCTGTCACGTATCAGATTTCCAAACTATGCACACATCTGTTAAACAACAGTCTAGTCAGATACAGTGGTCTACTTACCTATCCATGTGCCAAAACTAAACTGCCTTAACAACAAAAATTAAATAATAGGTCCAGCTATCTAGTAGGACACAATTGCCCCTCCATCCCGCTTGTTCTGTGTTTTAGCTATTTTGACACTTTGCTCTTCTTTAATCATTTTAGAGTTGGTTTTTCAAATTTCATGAAAAATCCTAATGATATTTGATTGGAATTGCATGGAATCTATAGATCAATTTGGGAGAGTCAACACCTCTAGCATATTGAATCATCCAACTTAAGAAAATGATATATTTTTCTGCTTATTTAAGTTACAGTGAATGTCTTAATAGTTTTTCATTCTTAATATACATCTTTTGTTGAATTTATTTCTAGTTACTGTACTGTGTATATTTTGTTGCTATTACAAATCAAATCTTCTTAAAAACGGCATTTTCTAACAGCTGCTGGTATATAAAAAGACAAGTGCATTTACATATGGATATTCTATTTCACAATCTTGATAAACTATCTTATTAATTACAATAATATTTCTGTAGATACTTGTACAGAAAAATTATAGCCTGTAAATAAAAACAGATCTTTTCCAATCCTTATTATTTATTTTTCTTATCTTATTGCACTGGCTAAGACCTGAAGTAAAATGTCTGAGTGGTGACTGGACATGCCAAGTTTGTTCCTGATTTAAATGAAATATTTTTAGCCATTCACTACTAATGAGTATGATGTTTGCTGTAGGTGTTGGCAGATACTTTATTATTATTTAAAAATTTAAACACAGCAAACTTGAAATTTTTTTGGTGTATAATTCTATGAGCTTTAATGCATGTATAGATTTGTATAACCACCACCACGATCAGTATGCAAAACATTTCCATCACCCTAAAAAATTCCCACATGCTATCCCTTGGAAGTTAAATCCTCCTCCTCCCCCAAGCTCTGATTATCAATGATCTGTGTTCTATGCCTTTTCTATTGTGTGTTCTATTCCCTCTTCCAAAACGTCATATAAATGGAATCATAAAGTATATAACTTTCCGAGATTGGCTTCTTTCACTCAGCATAATGCCTTTGAGATTCACCCACATCGTTGTGTGTATAAATAGCCTGTTCCTTTTTATTGCTGAATAGTATTCCTTTGTATGGATGTACCTCAGTTTGTTTATACTTTAACTCACAAGAGAACATATGGCTTGTTTCTGGTTTTTGATGATTATCAACAGGGGTGCATTAACATTTATGTACAGGTTTCTGTGTGAACATTAGTTCTTCCTTTCTGCTTGCTTTGAGATTGGTTTGCTGTTCTTTTTCTACTTTCTTCAAATGTTCAGTTAGGTCTTTAATTTTAGATCTTTCTTATTTTTTAAATATAGGTGCTTAGGGCTATAAATTTCTCCCTCAGCACTGTCTTTGCTGTATCCTCTAAGTTTTAATAATCTCATTTCCATTTATCTTGAGATATTTATAAAATTACCTTGCAATTTCTTCTTTGACTCACTAATTGTTTGGTAGCATGTTGTTTAACTTCCATATATTTATGAATTTTCTAGTTCTCTGCCATTTATTGATTTCCAGCTTCATTCCATTATGTCAGAGAAGGTGCTTTATATAATTTTAATCTTTTTATATTTATTGAGACCTGTTTTGTGAACCAGCATGTGGTCTATCCTGGAGAAAGATCCATGAGCACTTGAGAAGAATATATAACCTGCTGATACGGGGTGCAATGTTCTATATATGTCTGTTAGGTCTAGCTCATTTATCATATTGTTCAAGTTCTCTGTCTTCTTGCTAGATCTTCTGTCTAGTTGTTCTATTTATTGATGTGAGTGGCATGTTGAAATCTCCAACTATTATTGTAGAGATAGCTATTTCTCCTTTCAGTTTTGCCAGAATTTGCCTGTTTTATTTTTTTATTTTTTTGAGGTACTGGGGTGGGATTGAACCTGGGACCTCGTACGCGGGAAGCCAGCATTCAACCACTGAGCTACACTGGCTCTCCCCTGAGTTAGTTTTTTCATTTGTTTGCCTGTTGTTGCTGTTGTTTTTTAGGAGGCACTGGGGACAGAACCCAGGACCTCCCATGTGAGAAGCAGGCACTCAATAGCTTCAACCACATTCGCTCCCACCTCATGTATTTTGGGGCACAATGGTTAGGTGCACAGATATTTATGACTGTTACTCCTTCCTGGTGGACTGTCCCTTTCATTAGTAAATAATGGCCTTCTGCATCTCTTATAACTACTTTGCATTTAATGTCTGTTTTGACTGATATCAGTATAGCTACTCCTGTTCTTTTTTGGTTGCTTTTGGCGTGAAATATCCTTTTCCAACCTTCAACTTTCAGCCTATTTGTATCCTTGGGTGTAAGGTGAGTCTCTTGGAGACAGCTTATGATGGCTCACGTTTTTATTATCCATTTTGTTAGCCTGTATCTTTTATTTGGGGAGTTTAATACATTAACATTCAATGTTATTACTGTAAAGTCATTACTCCAACCATTTTATCCTTTGGTTTTCATATATCCTACCTTGTTTTTGTCTGTCTTTTTACTCTTTTATTCTTTTTGATAGTCTTCAATTCTACACTCTTCTCCAAGCCTCTCTCCTGTCTTTTCCTTTCAGGCTGCAAAACTCCCTTTTAGTGTTTCCTGCAGAGCTGGATTCTTGTTTACGAATTCTCTTCATTTATATTTATCTATAACTATTTTAAACTCACCTTCATATTTGAAGGACAATTTTGCTGGATAAAGAATTCTTGGCTGGCAGTTTTTCTCTTTCAGTATCTTAATTATATCATACCACTGTCTTCTAGCCTCCATGGTCTTTTTTTTAAGATTTTTAAATTTTTATTTATTTCCTCCCCCTCCCCCCTCCCCTTGTTTTGCACTCACTGTCAGCTTGTCTTCTTTTTAGGAGGCACCGGGAACTGAACCCGGGGCCTCCCATGTGGGAGGGCAGCGCCTAATCACTTGAGACACCTCCACTCTCTCCATGGTTTCTGATGAGAAATCTGCACTAAATCTTACTGGTTCCTTGTATGTGATGTTTCATTTCTCCCTTGCTGCTTTCAGAATTTTCTCTTTATCTTTGGAATTTTACATTCTGAATGTGTCTTGGAGTCTGCTGTGCTTCTTTGGCATGTATATTCATGTCTTTCATGAGAGTTGGGAAATTTCAGCCATTATTTCCTCAAATACTCTTTCTGCAACTCCCATGACATGAATGCTGTTGTGCTTCATGCAACCATTCAACTCCCTGAATCCCTACTCGATGTTTTCCATTCTTTTCTATCTCTGTTCGTCTATCTTTTCCATTTCAGGTGTCCTGTCTTCTACTCTGATTCTTTCTTCTATTTTTTCAAATATGCTGTTGTATGTCTCTAGTGTATTTTTAATCTCATATTGTGTCCTTCATTCCCATAAGCTGTTATTTTTCTATTCAAGCTTTCAAATTCTTCTTTGTGTTTGCCCAGTGTTGTCTTAATGTCTTTTATCTCTTTAGGCATGTTTTCCTTCAACTCCTTGATTTGCTTTAGGAGATTTGTATGAACATCATTCATTCATTGTTTCAATCCTGTGTGTCATCTGAGGCTTTGATTTGTTCCTTTGAGCCATATCATCCGTTTTCTTAGTATGGCTTTAATTTTTTGCTAATGTCTAGGCATCTGATTATGATAGTGAGTTTACTCTGAAGGTGAGTTTCTCTCTCTTGCTTAGGGACTTAGTGTTGTGTGAGTGTGTGTTATCGCTGTTCTTTGATTCTTAATCCAACTTGCTCTAGGTCTTTGGGATTGCCTGAACTGCTCAAACCAGGACCATGGACCTAGTAATGGGGTGCAGACCAGTTTCCAGGGACCTTAGGAAGGGGGGCAGTAAAGGTACTGCCTCTTTGATTTATTTACTTTTTTCCTTCTTTGCATGCATTTTCCTGGACAGGAGATGGTTCTCTTTGGCAGACCTCTTCACTCAAACCCTAGGTGGACTGTGTTTACTGCCTGAGTGGGCAGTATAGAATCAACGTCCCAGAGAATTCCCACGCAGGGAGAACTATTCAGAGCCAAGCCTTGCAAATCAAATTTGCTCAGAAGCTACTCTCCTCCCTCAGCTGACTGCACCCTCTCTTTTCCCTGGGAGGAATGAAATTTACACTCAGCAACCAGTCCAGGTCAGTAGGGAAGGTGTTTGAGAAGGCAGATTCTCTTTAGTTTCCTGTAGGTCACCAGGGAAAGCGTTGCAGCCCCACCTGGTTTGGAAGGGCATGACCTGTGGGATGCTGTAGACCAAGTTCCCTGGCCAAAAGCTAGACTGGCTGTAGGCCGAGTCCCTCTCTCTCCCCTTTCCTGGGGAAGTCAGGCTAGGGTTCAGAGGACCCACTATTGACTGCTCTGAGGGTAGAAGGATGGGTGCCAGTAGCTGCAGTTTTACTCATGGATCTTCCCTACTGAGTCTCCCTTCCTTTGGCCCTGTCTCTTCTGTGTGGTATCCACCCTTCCCCTGGTGTCCTAAGCCCTAGAGCAGTCTTCTGGGCAGTTTCTGCCTGTCCCTAGCTATTTTTCTGGGAGAGAAGTGAGTCCTGTGCCTCTAATACTTCATCTTTCCAGAAGTCTGAAAATAAGGTTTTATTCCTCTAAGGTAAATACCTAGGAATGGGACTGTTGGTGAATAGAGTGAGTTTTTAATTTCATAAGAAACTGATAAAACTTTTCCAGAGTGGCTACACCATTTTGCATTCTTGCCAACAATGTATAAGAATTTTAGTGGCTCTGCATTCTGGCCAACACATGATATGGTCAATCCCCCCATCTCCCAATATTACCCATTTGAATAAGGTATGTAGTGGTGTATCATTGTGGCTTTAATTTGAGTTTCCTTAATGGCTAATGATGTTGAACATCTTTTCATGTGTTTATTTGTTATTTGTTTATCTTCTTTCATGAAATGTCTGTTCAAGTCTTTTGCCCACTTTAAAAAACTGGGTTGTTTGTTTTCTTATGTAGTGGTTTGTAGGTTAAAAGTCTTTTTATCAGGTTTATAATTTGCAAACATTTTGTCCCAATCTGGCACTTTCCATTCTCTTAAAAGTCTTTTGTAGAGAAAATTTTTATAATTTTGATGAAGTCCAATTTATCATTCTTTTATGGATCATGCTTTTGTTGTTATATCTAAAAACTGTTTGCCTAACTCAAGATCACAGAGATTTTTGTTTTCTTGTGTAAGTTTTACATTTTCTATTTATGTCTATGATCAATTTTGATTTAACTTTTGTATAAACTGTGAGGTTTAGATCAAGGTTCATTTTTGGGCATATGGATACCCAATTGTTCCAACATCTTTGCTGAAAAGATCATACTTTCTTTATTGACCATATTTATATGAGTATTTCTGGATAGATATTCTGTTCCACTGGTCTATTTATTTATCCTTTTGCCAACACCACAGTCTTGATGACTGTACTTTTACAGTAATTCTTGAAATAAGGAGCTGTGAGTCTTCCAACTTTTTTCAAAATTATTTTGGCCATTATAGTTGCTTTGCATTTCCCTATAAAATTAAAAACTACATTGTCTATATCTAAAACAATACTGCAGGGATTTTGAATGGAATTGAATTAAACCTCTAGGTGAATTTGGGGAGAACTGACATTTTAACTATACGGAGTCTTCCAATCCATGAACACAGTATAATTCTTCATTTATTTAGGTCTTCTTGGATTTCCTTTATCAGCATTTTGTAGTTTACAGCATAGAGATCCTGTGTCTTATTAGATTTATATCTAAATACTTAATTTTTTGAGCTGTATTGTAAATGGTGTTCTTTTGTTTTTCATTTGTTCATTGCTAGAGTACAGAAATACAATTTATTTTTCTATGTTGACCTTCTGTCTGGCAATGTTGTAAAACATTATTTTTAGGAGTTTTTGTATATTCCTTTCCAGAGTATAAAATCATGTCATCTACAAAAGGGGACAGTTTTGTTTCTTTCTCTTCAATCTGTATGCCTTTATCTCTTATTACCTTATTTCACTTACTATGATTTGCAGAATGATGTTGAATAGGAGTGGAGAGAGTGGACATTCTTGACTTATTCTCAACCTTAGGGGGAAAGCATTCATCTTCCACCATTAAGTACGATGTTAGCTACAGATTTTTTGTAGATGTCCTTTATTAGGCTGCAGAAGTTCCCTTCTCTTCCTAGTTTGCTGAGAATTTTTATCATGAATGTTGAGTTCTGCCAGATACTTTAAAAAATATTTTTGTTTTACTGGAGATTGAACCTGGGACCTCATACATGGGAAGCAGGAGCTCAAACCACTGAGCTACATCTGCTCCCCACCAAATGCCTTTTTATTGAAGCAATTTGATATAAGCACGTGATTTTTTTCTTCTGTAATTATTTAATATAATAGGTTGCATTGACTGACTTTCAAATATTGAATCCACCTTGCATTTCCAGGATAAACTCCACTTGGTCACTGTGTAGTATTACTTTCATATATTGCTAGATTTGATTTGATAATAGTGTTTTGAGGCCTTTTAGAAATATGTTCATAAGGGATATTGATATGTCATTTTCATTTTTTTGTATTATCTTTGTCTGGTTTTGGCATCAGAGAAATGATGGCCTCATAAGCAACCTGAGAAGTTCTCTCACCTCTTCTATTTCTGGAATAGATGTATAGAACTGGTATTATTTCTTCTTTTAATGTTTGACAGAATTCACCATTGAAACCATTTGGGCCTAGTGTTTAATTTTTTTGGAAGGTTATCGACTACAAATTTAATTTCTTTACTATAAATAGGACTATTCAGATTATTTCTTCTAGGGTGAGTTTTGGTAGTTCTTGGTTTTCAAGGAATTAATCCATTTCATCTACATTGCTGAATTATGTGAGTAGAATTACTCACAGTATTACCTTTCATCTTTTAAAAATCTATGGCAGTTAGTAGTAATAGCTCCTCTTTTAGATCCTGATGTTAGTCACTGTGTCTTCTTGTTTTTACGGAACTAGAAATTTATCAATTTTATTGGTCTTTTCAAAGGCGAGCCTATGTATGTATGTATGTATGTATGTATGTGTATATATATGTTTATATATATATAAACATTCTGCCCCTTATGATGTTCTTCCTTCTGCTTGCTTTGGGTTTATATTGTTCTTTTTTCCCATTATTTTCTTAAAGTGGAAGCTTAGTTTATTGATTTGAGACCTTCATTTTCTTTCAGTTCAAAATATTTTCTAATCTCCCTTGAGACTTCTACGGTTCATGGATTACTTGGAAGTGTGCTGCTTAAGTTCCAAGTATTTGGAGATTTTCCAGGTATCTTTCTGCTATTGATTTCTAGTTTAAATCTATTATAGTTAGATAATCACTTCCCATGAGCTCAATTTTTCAAGCTTCATTAAGACTGTTTTATGATCCAGGATGTCTGTCTTAGTGAATGTTTCATGTGCACTTGAAAAGAATGTGTATACTGCTGTGTTGAATGGAATATTCTATAATAGATGTCAATTAGATCCAGATGGTTGATGATGTTGTTCAGTTCTTCTATATCCTTGCTGATTTTTACTATTACTGAGAGGTGACTGTTAAAAGTATACTACTACAATTGTGGACTTGTCCATTTCTACTTCCAGTTCTATCAGTGTTTGCTTCATGTATTTTGAGGCTCTACTGTTAGATGCATATGTATTTAGGATATATATTATTATGGATATATATTAGGATATATATTAATTATATATTATTATGTCTTCTTGGAGAACTGGAGGTTTTATTATGTAATATCACTTTTTATCTCTGATAATTTTCTTTGCTTTGAAGTCCACTGACTAGCCAATTTTATTTTCTTTTTCTTTCATCATAATTTTAAGGTCTTCTTTAAACACATTACATGTGTGGTGTTTGTGGATCAGATTTAGGAATTTGCAGTTTCTGCAAACTCTTGCTGATAACAGCTTGCTGTCTTATGTATTCTATGAGTTTAAATTATTAATTCATGTCCCTTGGAACTCATCTATGGGAAATCTATGAGGCTTCCATTTAAAATGTGTTTTGGAGGACCTATGTTTGCATATGCCAAGTGCCTAAGGATGCTACCAACATGGGGCCATTTTAAGTTATTTGGCTCCCCCACCAAATGGTGTCTGTTTCTTAAGAGTGTGTTCAGTGGAGCGGGTGTAGCTCAGTGCTATGATAGAATAACTTTCCTTGATCGCCAAGAGCTAACAAAAAAAGAAAAAGGAAAAGAAGAAAATACCTTTCTTGTCTTTATAGATTGACCTGAGCAAATGCTCTTCTTCAGTACACATCCATAAAATGAGTTTAGAGAATAGCTCCTGAGGGCCAACTCTGATCCTTTCTGAGCATGCATCATGTCTTGGGCATGTACATGTAGTCTTAAAAATTTTCCCTTATACATGGTTCTGAATGTACTTTCTTCCATAGGAAACAGTTTCCTCACAATTCTGGGCACTGCATTGTTATGTTCTACAGCCAGTAATCCCTTGATTGCTCTTCCACAGTATTCTGTAGGAGAGTTCTATGAGCTGCTTCTAGTCACAGAGCAAGATCTGAGAGGATCCAGTCCTCCAGGCCACCACTAGACAGAGATACGTGTGCCCAGAATGTACATAGGGAATACTCTGTTCCCTCCAGAAATGGGACCAGGGATCCTCATTGGGAGCACGAGCCAGCCTCATGCCAAGCTGGTGAGGGGTGGGGGACAGGCAGTGAGATCCTACCACTTTTGAGTAGACTTATTCTTTTTTT